>WNWK01024209.1:0-30040 GCA_009830355.1 Cherax destructor | reverse complement strand
CATGCTAGTCCACTCCTGTAACCCATACTCACCATGCTAGTCCACTCCTGTAACCCATACTCACCATGCTAGTCCACTCATGTAATCCATATTCACCATGCAAGTCCACTCCTGTAACCCATACTCACCATGCTAGTCCACTCATGTAATCCATACTCACCATGCAAGTCCACTCCTGTAACCCATACTCACCATGCTAGTCCACTCATGTAATCCATACTCACCATGCAAGTCCACTCCTGTAACCCATACTCACCATGCTAGTCCCCTCCTGTAACCTATACTCACCATGCAACTCCACTCCTGTAACCCATACTCACCATGCTAGTCCACTCCTGTAACCCATACTCACCATGCTAGTCCACTCCTGTAACCCATACTCACCATGCTAGTCCACTCCTGTAACCCATACTCACCATGCTAGTCCACTCCTGTAACCCATACTCACCATGCTAGTCCACTACTGTAACCCATACTCACCCTTCATCACTACCACTCATATTGACTACAATGACTCATGTGTGATTCATACGCCTTTAACGCTTCATTGTTCACGTAATAATAACAATAACACTAAATAATAATAATAATAATAATAATAATAATAATAATAATAATAATAATATTATTATTATTATTATTATTAATTAAATGCAACACAGTTGGACGTTTTTAATAATAAAAATGGGGTTCAATATTCTCGTTCATCCTTTTGAGTATTATTATTTTCATGAGAAGCGCTAAATTCTTAAGTGTGATGCGGCGCAAAGGAAATGAGACTGAACACTTCGCCAACATCATCCCCTCAAGCGTCACTTGGTTATGTTACGTGGACGACGTCCTCGTAATAACTCCCAAACGTTTTGATGTACGGAATCTTCAGGCAAGGCTCAACGCAGTTGAACCGGCGATCCAGTTTACACTAGAAGAAGAGTCCAATGACAAGCTACCCTTTCTAGACGTCCTCATCCACAAAGTAGATAACAACCTAAGATTTCAAGTTTACCGGAAACCTACAAATAAAAATGATCTCACACACTTCTATTTCAGTCAAGATACTAAGACCAAAAGAGGCATCATCATCGGATTTTTCCTAAGAGCTTACCGAATTTGTAGTCCTGAGTTTCTTGACGAGGAATGTACATACATTCACCAAACCTTCACTGATTTACAATTTCCTTCCTTTTTCATAAAAAAATGCAAAAGAAGAGCTCTTCAGATCATTAATTCTCCACGCACTAACACCACTCCAAACAAAGTTATAATTCTTCCCAACAGCCAGGTTGCATCGAACATTTCTAAAGTACTTGCTAAAGCTAACACCAGAGCCGCCATCGCTTCCAGCACTTCTATAAAGGATCTAACCAGGACAAAATCCAAGCACCATGAACCAGTCAACGCAGGGGTTTACACCATACCCTGTGCAGGCTGCGACAGGATTTATGTAGGTGAAACAGCAAGAAACCTCGAAACACGCCTCAATGAACACATTAATGCATGTAGGAACGATAATCTGAACAACGCCTGCGTACAACACCGGAATTCCACCAATCATCTCATGAAATTCAGAGACGCCCGACTAGTAATCAAAGAAACTAATTTCCGTAGACGCAAGTGCCTTGAATCAGTTAGTGGTATGGGTTTTGGGGGCAAAACAGTGAAGTCCCAGTGTAGTAATATTATAAGTTCTAGGAGAACTAGTAATAGGCAGAATAAGGTGGACAGTGGAAAGCTAGTGACACTAGATGACAAGGACAGTAATAGGTATAGTGGAAAAACAGAAATGAGCAGGAAGGGTAAAGAGAAAGGAGGGTCTTTAAATATTTATTACACCAATAGTCGTAGTGCTAGGAATAAGATGAACGAGTTGAGATTAGTTGCAAGTACTGGTAATATTGATGTTTTTGCAATAACTGAGACATGGTTTAATATGAAAAAATGGGACTTGCCTGCCGAATGTCACATTCAGGGTTTTAAATTGTTCCAAGTAGACAGAAGTATCGGGAAGGGGGGTTGGGTGGCTCTCTATGTCCGTGATCATTTAAATTGTTGCATAAAAACGGGTATAAAGTCTGAATTAACACATACAGAGTCTGTCTGGATAGAATTTTCAGAGGGGTGTGAAAAACTGATTTTAGTCGTGATTTACCGTCCTCCAAACTTAGATAGGGAACAAGGGAGACTACTTTGGGAGGAAATTGTTAAGGCCACAAGGCACGATAACGTAGTAATTCAAGGGACTTTAACTTTAGTCAGATTGATTGGAATTTCTTGACAGGGAATTTAGAATCTAACGACTTTTAGAAGTAGTTCAGGATTGCTTTTGAAGCAGTTTGTAACAGAACCTACAAGGGAAATAACCTACTTGACTTGGTTCTGGCAAGAAAGGAAACCCTTGTTAATAATTTAGAAATTACAGAGGAACTCGGCTCAAGCGACCACAAGTCAATTACCTTTAGCATTGAATGGATGTATGATAGTAGGGATAATTCAGTAACGGTCCCAGATTTTCGCTTAGCAGATTATAATGGACTTAGAGAACACTTATCAACTGTGGACTGGGGTGACGAAGAGAGTATCAATATGACAGTTTTCTTAACACTATACAGGCTGCCCAAAGAACATTTATCCCATATAAAGAAATTAGATCGAATAGAAATGACCCAAAATGGATGAATAATAGGCTCAAATATCTTTTAGGGCAGAAGAAAGGAATTTATAGGCGTATCAAAAGAGGTGAGGGTCATCTTATGAATCAGTATATTGACATTAGAGAGATGTTAAAAGGGGATAAGAAAAGCTAAACGGGACTACGAAATTAAAGTTGCTAGGGATTCGAAAACTAACCCAAAAGTTTTCCAGGTGTATAGAACAAAAGTTAGAGATAAGATAGGTCCTCTTAAAAATAATGATGGGTATCTTACTGACAAAGAGAATGAAATGTGCTCTATCTTTAATAATTATTTTCTTTCGGTTTTCACTCAGGAAGACACTAATAATATCCCAAGAATTAGGTATTTTAGTGGGCCTGAAGAAGATAAATTATGTAGTATCACAGTCACTAGTGAAATGGTTATCAAACAGATAGACCGTTTGAAGCAAAATAAATCGCCAGGTCCTGATGAGCTTTTTTCAAGGGTTCTTAATGAATGCAAAATGGAACTCTGTGAACCCTTAACTAACATTTTTAACCTATCTCTTCAAACAGGTGTAGTGTCTGATACGTGGAAGATAGCTAATGTAATTCCTATTTTTAAAGCAGGGGACAAGTCGTTACCATCAAATTACCGCCCAATAAGTCTAACATCAATTGTAGGCAAATTACTAGAGTCGATTATAGCTGATAACATAAGAAGCCACCTCGATAGGCATAATTTGATTAATGATACTCAACATGGATTCACCAGGGGCCGTTCCTGCCTAACTAATTTATTAACTTTTTTCAGTAAGGCTTTTGAGGCAGTTGATCATGATAAAGAATTCGATATTGTTTATTTGGATTTTAGTAAGGCTTTGATAGAGTACCACATCAGAGACTGTTAAAGAAAGTGGCTGCTCATGGCATTGGGGAAAAGTGTTGTCATGGATCGAGTCATGGCTCACCAATAGGAAGCAGAGGGTGTGCATAAATGGGGTTAAATCGGAGTGGGGATCTGTAACAAGTGGCGTTCCTCAGGGATCGGTTTTGGGCCCGTTGTTGTTTATAATATATATAAATGACCTTGACGAGGGAATTTCTAGTGATATGAGCAAATTCGCTGATGACACGAAGATAGGTAGGATAATCGATTCAGACGTAGATGTCAGTGAACTACAGGAGGATTTAGACAAACTCAATTCCTGGTCAGAAAAATGGCAGATGCAGTTCAATGTAGATAAATGCAAAGTTCTAAACTCGGAGTGTCCATAACCCAATCACTTATAAGTTAAATAACGTAGAACTTAGCCATACAGATTGCGAGGACTTGGGGGTGATGGTAAGCAGCAACCTTAAACCAAGACAGCAATGCCTAAGCGTACGTAATAAGGCAAATAGATAACTGGGATTTATATCAAGAAGTGTTAGCAACAGAAGTCCAGAGGTTATATTACAGCTTTATACATCATTAGTAAGGCCTCACCTAGATTAAGCAGCTCAGTTCTGGTCTCCATATTACAGAATGGACATAAATTCGTTAGAAAACATTCAGCGTAGAATGACTAAATTAATACATAGCATTAGAAATCTTCCTTACGAAGAAAGATTAAGGACACTTAAATTACATTCACTTGTAAGACGTAGAATGAGGGGAGACATGATCGAGGTATACAAGTGGAAAATGGGTATTAACAAAGGGGATATAAATAAGGTCTTGAGGGTATCTCTCCAAGAGAGAACCCGCAATAATGGATTCAAGTTAGATAAGTTTAGATTTAGAAAGGATATAGGAAAGTATTGGTTTGGAAATAGGGTAGTTGATGAGTGGAACAGTCTGCCTAGTAGGGTTATTGAAGCAAGGACCCTGGGTAGTTTTAAATTTAGGTTGGATAAATTCATGAGTGAAAGGGGTTGGATTTGAGTGGGAATTGCACATGAGTAAATAAAATTATCAAAGCTTATTTCTTGGGTAGCATTGAAAATTAGGTTGAACAAATATTCTGTTAGTGGGATGGAATGTGAAGGACTTGCCTAGTATGGGCCAACAGGCCTGTTGCAGTGTTCCTCCTTTCTTATGTTCTTATGTTCTTATCGCTGTTTCTAACACAGTTAAACAAAACAAAGGCAGCTTCACCATCTCTGAAGTCTTAGCAAGAATCCTCCTGAAAACAGTAAACCCTACCATCACATAGTCTCTCCTGCTAATACCACACAAGCACATCGCAGATGTGGAACACTGCTACAGGACTTCTCTATTCCAACCTCCAACAGAAATATTTGTCTAACCTATTTTTATACTACCCAAGTAATTGCTTTTATCACCTTTTACTCATGTGCAAGTTGATTGTTCTACCTTATTGTATTACTAGTACTACTACAACTTATATCACTACTACTTCTACCACCACTAGTATTACACCTCACCCTGAGCCTATATATACCCTGTGTGTCCATGTATTGTTTGTAACGGCTTGACAAAGCTCCTGGAGAGCGAAACGTTGCCACAATAAAATGTCACAGTTGCAATTGTGTCCTTTTACTTAACATAATTTTGAGTAGTGAATAAAATTTATTCCAATGAGAAAGAATAACAAAAGAATGAATTTTAGAACTAATCATAAAAGGCGCTTCACTAAAAAAAAAATCAATTAAAAAATGAAGAATAAAAACCAGGTATAAAATTTAGCACCTGATATTGCAGAGAAAAAGATGAAATATTAACTGACGATTATTAGCAGTGAGAGATTGATTCTTGTTGAACGTATATTTTGTAGCAGGAAGAAAACATGACTTTGTTGTTAAACTTGGTTACTCTCATAATTCACTGAGTTGTAGCTAAATCACTACAACTGGTAGATGGAAAGATAAACACATAAGCAGTATTTTATCCAGATCTACCTGGATAAAAGAAACAAGGGTATTTATAGGATTTAGTCAGGTGGAGAATGCTGGGTCAGGTGGAGAAAGCTGCATGTGACAGTCTTCAAAGTAGTGTGATAGTTTAAAACCTCAGGTAACTTAAAGGACCTGCAGTGTTCCATTCTTGAGTTCTAGGTGGGATAGCGATGAAGAAGTTTCTTGGCAATAGGTTCAGCTATGTTGTAGAAGCCGTTGTTCTGGTTGAAGTTGTTGGATATACAGATAAGTGATGATTCCAGGATTCTTCGGTATTGTGTGTTGTCTTCTCTGGCGATGAGTCTTGCGTTTCTGTAGTTGATTAAATGGTTGTGTGAATTTCGGTGTTGAACACAGGCATTTCTTGGGTCGTCAGATCTGCCTGCGTACTGGTGTTCTGAAATACGTGTTTGGAGGTCTCTGGATGTTTCGCCAACGTATAATTTGCTGCAGTCATTACAAGGGATTGTGTATACCCCTGCAGTGGATTGAAGCTTGTCCTGTCTGTTACTGGTAATGTCCTTGATGGTGGTGGATGTGGAGGTGGATACTCGGAATGAGGTATTGGAAAAAATGTTGGAAACGTGTTTGGTAATGTAGTTGGTGGGGAGGACTATGTATCGTTTCTTGGCAGTGTCTTCTCTGGGTGTGTTGAAGATGTTTAATGACCGTCTTCTGCAGTCTCTAATCAAGTTTAGAAAAAAACTTGCTCAATAAGGGAGCATTCTTCTTCAAGGAACTCACTGCTGCAGATTCTGAGTGCGCGCAGGAAAAAGCCTATAATTACACCACGTTTAGTCTTGATGTCGTGGTGAGAGTAGAAGTGGAGAAGATCGTATTGGTTGGTAGGTTTTCGATAGACTTTAAAACGAAGTTCATCGCTAAAAACTACAGACACAATGACTCCGATTTACAAAAAGGTTATGTTCAAGGAATCATCTCAGCAGCCATCTCAACACACATTACCTCAGTCAAACCTCGACGTTACATCATTGCACTTAAAGCTTTAGCAGAAGACACGACCATCAGGGTTACCACCGCTGATAAAGGAGGTGGTGTCGTAATCTTGAACACTGACGATTACAGGAACAAAATGCTTAATCTACTTAATGACCCAGATACCTACAAACCTCTCACAACTAACCAAGTGGACAACCTCACCAAAACATTTCTTCAAAAGACTCGCCGCATTCTGAGGGACTCAGAACAAGGAAAGAAACTTCTAAACACCATTCCCAGCAACCCCAGACCTGCCAGAATGTACGGTCTGCCAAAGACGCACAAACCAGGTATCCCATTGAGGCCCATATCCTCGGGAATTGGCAGTGCTCCCCACAAACTCTCAGGAATTCTCGCTAAACACCTCTCCAAACTTTTGGGCACTATTAGTCCAGCACATCTCAAACACTCTGGTGACCTTCTCAATCGCATTCGCAACATCAACATCAGAAACAAGAAACTATCCAGCCTTGATGTAACATCCCTATTCACCAAAGTACCTACTACACAAGCTATTGATCTCTTGCGCAGAAAAATTGACGACTCACTTGATCTTCCTCTTCCAGCCAGCGATTCCATCGACCTTGTTGAACTATGTGTGGGCTTTACATGTTTCTCTTTCGAAAACCAACTCTTTCAGCAAACTTTCGGACTACCCATGGGATCGCCACTTAGTGCCGTCCTTGCGAACCTATATATGGAACATCTGGAAGTCGAGCGTTTTTCCACTATTATTCCCTCTTCTGTCACCTGGCTCTGTTATGTTGACGACATTCTCATCATTACTCCCAGACAATATGAAAAGCAATATAGACAGGGCCTAATACACAAAAATAATATTAAATACTATGCATCAATTCTCACCAAACTAATAAGAAAGGCCAAGCAATTGTACTATTCCAGCAGATTTACCGAAACAAGAAGATATATAAAAAAGACGTGGAAAACACTCTCTCAGATTTTGGGCCACAAACTGAAAAAAACTAGGGATATTGCCCTGACTAAACCAAATGAAACACAACTACAGCCTATTGATACAACTAACAAGTTAAATGACTTCTTCTCAACCATAGGATCAAATCTCGTTAGTAAAATCCCAGGTACCAATGCCCAAGCAAGTGATTACTTAGATGGAAATTTCAACACCATTGTTAATGAAGAGTTACTAAAAATATCAACCTGGATGACAGCCAACAGGTGTTGCACAACTGAACATAATGATTTACAACACTCCTATTGCTAAACATAATGAGGGCAAATTCCTGGGCCTACACCTTGAGAGCAACCTGAATTTCAGCACCCATATCAACCACATAGCAAAAAAAAGTATCCAAAACGGTTGGGATCCTCTCCAAGATACGTTACTATGTACCGCAATCAGTCCTACTCACACTATACTATTCACTTATCTATCCCTACCTCACCTATGCCATATGTACTTGGGGATCAACAGCAACAACCCACCTAAACCAATATTAACTCAACAAAAAGCCGCAGTAAGAATTATCATGCAATCCAATCCCAGGCAACACCCCCCCTCCCCCCCACTCTTCAAAGACCTAAATTTACTCACTGTTCCGAACATCCACACTTACTACTGTGCAACCTACATGTACAGAACATCCACACTTACTACTGTGTAACCTACATGTACAGAACCATAAATTCCAATATTAACCCTGGACTAAAACGCTTTCTTGATAGTTATGACAGGACCCATAGGCACAATACCAGACACAAAAATCTCTATGACATTCCACGTGTCCGGCTAAATCTATATAAACGTTCAATGTACATTAAAGGGCCTAAAATCTGGAACTACCTGCCTGAAAACTCCAGAACTGCAGACTCAGCCACTATTTTCAACACTATCATCAAAAAACATCTTATCTCACTAACACACCCCACCATCACCTAAATACACGAAAACCACCGATTCACACACACACACACACACACACACACACACACACACACATCCTCCTCATCTACACCAACACTGACCCAAAGGACAGTAAACATAAAATCCCGAATATAGTTATTGTCTAATAAATCTGAAACTAGTCTTAAGTTAGCCTGATATACTCCAATATAGAAGCTTCAATAGAAACTATGTAACATGCCAAGACAAAACCATTCTTATTACTAATTTTACAATCTAAATATTCTGAACTACCTCACTATTGTAAATCTATTTAATCATTTGAAATCTGTATTCATATGTAATTTGTAATATAGATAAGAACTAGTATTAAGTCTGCCCGAAATGCCTAGCATGCTCAGGCATGCTAGGCATGCTAATGGTCATCTTTGTAATTATTGTCCTTAAATGTAAACCACACATTGTAATCTTTACAGAGAAATAAAAAAATCTTAATCTTAATATTAATATAAGGAGCAGCAGCACGTGAGGGATGCGTCTGCCTCAAGACCAGGGCCGGATTTAGGGAAAGGGCCCCGGGGCGGGCCCCATGCCCCCCACCAGAAAAGGCCCCCCCACCAGAAAAGGCCCCCCCACCAAATGATGAAAAATATTATGACACATTATACTGAGAATTGAATAGATCGCATAAAGAGAAAATGTATGCAAGAGTTTGAATTGTGGTGGGATTGTCACGTTGAGTCATCTGATCGCTGGTGTTACATCACAGCACATCAGTATGTTGCCGGGTCACCATTTGGAGAAGACCCGGGCCGGATGTACCGGCGAACATACAACAACATCAGTATGTGAACAACAGTGTGGTAGTGAGAAGTGACTACGAACGAGCATGAAGCAAGGGCGGCTTGTGACCCTGACGGTCATGAGCATAGAATCTGACATCCTGCGCTCGTTGAATTTTGATGGAGTCATCAGAGACTTTCCATTAGAAAAGCAGGAAATGTACCTGGCTTATAATATCTGACTGAAGATAACTCCTCATAAGTCTGTACAATACTTTTGGGTTACACTTGCAAATGACCCGACAGGCTGCTAAAATACACAATATAACCAATGTTATTTGGCGTTTTGGAGGCGTGGTTGAAATGATAAGTCTTCGGAGGCTTCTTACTTTATTTGGAATAAAGGTGCGGGTAACAGGCTGCGTGTCTGTGGCCATGGCCCAGGTGGGCCATGCCCCTTGCGAGAGGGAGAGGAGTAGGCCTATTGACTGAGTGAAGTCTGGGCACCAAGTGAGAGTGGGCCAGGGCGGGTCTGGTAGACGTGGGTACGCCTACCAGGCCTGCCCTCTGGCGGAATACTATGGAAACTAGCATGGCACGAAATATGAACTCAGCTGGCAGACAGCATGGGCTGTCTATGCAGACAGTCAGGCTGTCTACATCGCTCGGTCACGCTACCCATGGTCGACCCGACCATGAATGGCATTTCTGTATAAAAATCGTCACTAAGTAATACACGAACATGTGAGAACACTGACTGAGAGAAATAATTAATGAACACTCGACTTATATCTTCTCTCAAACTTCTCGACAAAGAATGAAAATAAAATGATCACTGAATCTGCCGTTATTATCCCTTTTTGCAAACTTTTGTTAATTCTGCTACTTGTTACAGTTCATTCATTTTCATGCAATTTTCTTGCCAGTTATCTCTGCTTTTGTTCTGTGTACACCCCAGCAATTAATTCATTTGTGTTCAAAATTTACCTTGAGTTTCAGAGTGTACCATTCTTTTTTTTTGACGTAATTCACGCATTTGTTAACAAATAAGCAGTTCTTCAGTAACACCGTGTTGTGTCCTCTCTGACTCTGTGTTGAGTTCTAGCCGTTTGCGTATCAATTCTTGCTTTGATCCCTTTCCCTTTCTCCGTGACTTATTTTGTGCTTATAACTGACGCTATGACTCAGACACGCAGTGGCCGTCGCGATGCCCAAGCTTCTGCCGCAGATGGCACTGATGCCTCTCCTGTTAGGTCCCATCAGGGGGAGGGTGGCGCCTCCATAACAATTGGCCAGGCGGTAGCCCATGTCGCGGCCTCGAATGGCCACGAATGTCATCCCCGCCCGTCCCTTTTGTTCGATGGTCGCGCCAGTATGTTGGAGACTTGGTTCAAATCGGTCGAGACGACAGTTAAGGGACGAACCGATAACCCCACTGACGCGCACTATGTAAACACTGCCGCGGTGGCTGTGAACACATCCCTAAGTGTTATCACTTCCTTCTTAGACTTGGTGGAAGTGATAACACTTAGGGATGTGTTCACAGCCACCGCGGCAGTGTTTACATAGTGCGCGTCAGTGGTGCATCCCACCGCTGTCACCATTTATAACCAATGTTATTTGGCGTTTTGGAGGCGTGGTTGAAATGATAAGTCTTCGGAGGCTTCTTACTTTATTTGGAATAAAGGTGCGGGTAACAGGCTGCGTGTCTGTGGCCATGGCCCAGGTGGGCCATGCCCCTTGCGAGAGGGAGAGGAGTAGGCCTATTGACTGAGTGAAGTCTGGGTTTCCAAGTGAGAGTGGGCCAGGGCGGGTCTGGTAGACGTGGGTACGCCTACCAGGCCTGCCCTCTGGCGGAATACTATGGAAACTAGCATGGCACGAAATATGAACTCAGCTGGCAGACAGCATGGGCTGTCTATGCAGACAGTCAGGCTGTCTACAACAATAAATCCAATTTATTGTTTCATTTCTTCATTTTAAGAGGATGGTACGTATATTGAGAGTGATGAAAGTTTGCCAAGGAGAAACTTAAAAGTCTTCTAACCATTAGAGTTAGACCTTTTTAATGCAAGGAGGCCCCACCAAACTGGGCCCTGGGCCCCCCACCACCTAAATCCGACATTGAGAGGAAATGCTGGGTTCTACCGAGTCTTGTGGTAGTTCCTAGTGCTGGTTCTGTGTTTTTCCCTAGCCATGAGAATGTTGCTTCAGTTGTGTCAGTTGTGTGAGCGTTGTAAGAGGAACTTATCCAGCTCGCTCTACGACTGGCAGTGGAACCGTTGTAGCTTGACAATCCTCTTTTAATTGACAAAATAGTCAATTTGGTAGATTTCCACAGTTGATGTATATAATCATGGGCTTCCACGTACGTTAGTGGTGTGTATCTTGTAGCTGGGCCATCACAAGGGCACTGGGCCATCACAAGGGCACTGGGCCATCACAAGGGCACTGGGCCATCACAAGGGCACTGGGCCATCACAAGGGCACTGTTCCATCACAAGGGAACTGGGCCATCACAAGGGCACTGGGCCATCACAAGGGCACTGGGCCATCACAAGGGCACTGGGCCATCACAAGGGCACTGGGCCATCACAAGGGCACTGGGCCATCACAAGGGCACTGGGAAGCCTAACTTACATGTAAAATACATGAGCAAAACTCGTGCTGCCCGCTGCCCGGACATGGGTTTCAACACTGCCGATCAGGGGCTCTTGTTCAATGAATAATAATAATAATAATAATAATAATAATAATAATAATAATATCTTAATTTACTACAAGTACATGTACAAGGTATACAGGCCTAGCTGACATCAATGACATACTACTATATAGAAAGCCACTTGTTTTGCAGAGCATTTCAGGCAAATTAGGTCAGTTTTGTCCCAGGATGCGACCCACACCAGTCGACTAACACCCAGGTACCAATTTTATTGATGGGTGAACATAGACAACTGGTGTAAGGAAACACGTCCCATGTTTCCACCCCTTCGCCGGGAATCGAATCCGAACCCTCACCGTGTGAAGCCACCAGGCCACGGGAGCACCTTGGATCGAAAATGAAGGCCGGCCATTCATTAGGCGCTTCCCAGTGAATAAAATGAATAACCTCATATCTTTATTGCTTTCTCATCATAAAACTTTCCTGTATTATTATTATTATTATTATTATTATTATTATTATTATTATTATTATTATTAGATCACAAGCGAAAAATCCGTATAGATCAAAGAGCATCGCAGATGAGCTGCTCATCGCTTTACCTTCTCTTATCATACATGTTTTTCCTCCGTGGGAATTCTGCAGCATCAGGTTTTCCTCTTCTAGTTTTTCTTTCAGAATTCCACTTTTACTGGTGACTCCATTGGCATTTGTGAATTATATTTAAATTCTTCTATTCGTCAGTTTTTGCCTGGCATTCTTAAGATAAGATAAGATAAGATTTCGTTCGGATTTTTAACCCCGGAGGGTTAACCACCCAGCATAACAGAACACAGAACAGAACAAGTTTAGGTAAGACCCTTTCGGGTGAAATGGGAAGTGGGTAGAGGATAAGAATAGATGGGTGAGAGGAAGAATATTAAGTTAGAGAGATAGTACCAGGGCTTAACCCAGTAGCTCGATAGATAGTGATTCAGGATTTGCAGCTTTATCGACTTCAACGACTTGGACACGGCACGGGAGTTCTGTGGTACAGGGCTGGCACAAACAAACAACAACACCGCAAGGCACCAGGGCTACTCACTATTAGATGTTAAAAATAAATTGAAATAAAGGTTACAAAGGACATCGTTAAAGGTCCACCCCTGTAAAGACAGGGATGCAGCTATGTTAGCTTTTATTAGTGAACAGGGGGTTTGGAGCAGGATCTAGGATCGAGTAGAATAAGTTATGTGTGTTGTTTGGTCTACGGATATTGTCGTCTAAGTAAGTGGTCCAATGGTCATGTCTAGTCTCAAGTCTGTCTATTTGTTTGTCACTAAGTGTCTTCCAGTACACATTCAAGGCCGGTATGTTCGCCTGGATGTGAGGGAAGTCATCCCACCTGGTGTTGAACACCCAGCGTAGAGCTTTGTTCTGTATGCGCTGCAGCTTTAGTATGTTGGTCTTTGCAGCTAGGGAGAGGGCTAGAGGGCAGTAGGTTAGGAGTGGTCTAATTAGTGTTTTATAGAGGTGAAGTTTTGTGCGAGTGGAAGTACGTATAACCCAAGAAAGGCAGTGCGTCATCGAGGACTGTCCTAAATCTTGTCCCCCAAGATGCGACCCACACCAGTCGACTAACACCCAGGTACCTATTTGCTGCTAACTGAACAGGACAACAGGTGTAAGGAAACGCAAACGCGTCGAAATGTTTCCACCCGCCGGGAATCGAACCCGGGCCCTCCGCGTGTGAAGCGAGAGCTTTGCCAGCCAGGACACGGGGTCACACCTAGGCCACGGGGGTCACAGCCAGGCCACACGTCTGGAAATACTGGGTGTAGCATCACCAAGAAGACTTGAGGTATTTCCTGGAGAAAGAGTGTTAAGGAAGAGAGGGTGGAGCAGAGGTGTCTTAAACTACAGTAATCAATAGTAACAACAGACAACTGCGTGCATGCAAAATAACCTAAGTGTGGCCTGAGATTTTGGGTATCCAAGTTCCATTACTGTGCTGGTAATAAAAGGGGTTCGTTCAAATCTTCTGAACTCTGTCGTGATAGATTAGAACATTTATCTCGGAGCTCAATAAACTGCTCCTGATTTTTAAGACCCGAATTATTTACGAAAAATTCAGCATTATAAAAAAATATTCTCTAACCAGCACATGTGAAAAAACGATCAGAAATTTCAACATCAATTATACCTGGAGTATACCTGCAGAGGGTTTTGCCCCCGCGGACCGGTCTGTGACCAGCCCTCGCGGTGGATCAGGGCCTGATCAACCAGGCTGTTACTGTTGGCTGTACGCAGATCGACGTACGAACCACAGCCCGGCTGGTCAAGTACTGACTTTAGGCGCCTGTTCAGTGCCTTCTTGAAGACAGCCAGGGGTCTATTGGTAATCCCCCTTATGTATGCTGGGAGGCAGTTGAACAGTCTTGGGCCCCTAACAATTATTGTGTTGTCTGTTAGCGTAATCGTGGCATACCTGCCTTTCATTGGGGGATGATGCATCTCCAGAATTTCTCCTATGGAATGGCACTTTTCTTCCTGAGGAGTGCCATTTAACCAGGCATAATAGTTTTTCCCCTAATTCGCTGATTCACTGCCGCATTCAGAGTCAATTGTTACACATAACCTCAAATCTACTACTCTTGTGTTCTATATATTAAAACGTCACTGTCCCCTCAACTTCTTGCAAATAAGAAAACGGAGAGGCTTCACTACCATGGTGTTAGGATTTATATTGGGAACTCTTCTCTTAACTTGTATTTTCCTGCTGATAAGTTTAATTATATGGAGTTCCCAACTTGTGCTCAGTCTGAACTTACTCTTTATTATTGGAGATTATAATGCAAGACACAAAAGCATTGGAAACTCACAATGTGGTAATCGTGATGGTAAACTTCTTTTGTCCCTCTTAAATAGTCATGATAATGTGCAAATTGTAGTTAACCTTGAAACCACACATATCTATGGAGGCGTCCTTGATCTGTGTCTTGGGTTTAACATTACTTCTGCCAACTGTGAGTCTTCATTGTGACAGATATATTATCAGATCATTTCCTTGGTGGGATATTCAAACGGAGACGTTTTCATGTTCCTCTTGATCAGCATGATGACTTTGTCGCACGTGTGACAGACTTGTATAATTCTTATGAATATTCCTCTGTTGAAACTTTGTAAGCAATATTCAAAACTTTTTAGAACTGCCACATAAACCTCCTGGTACTCCAAACCCAACTAACTTCCATAATAATCATACATCCTATAAAAATCATACCTGCTATAATGATCCTAAACTTCGAACACTGAAATTTCACTGCTCGTAAACTAGGCCTAGACTATAGAAAATATCGAACCCCTGAAATACTGAAGCTCTTTCAAACTGCTCTTGCTGCATCCTATGACAGAGCTTTCGCAGACTGAAAAAAATTTGTCAATGGTCCCAATGCTCACACCCCACTTAGCCGGGCATGGAGGGATATAAATATAATTAAGGGTAACATAACTGATCAGATCGCGCACCATGACAGTCAATCTTCCCAGTACCACACAGACGAATGTGACGGACAAACACAATGCAACGGAGAGGTTGATTCGTTTTATGCTCGATGTAGTACTTACTAAGGGCAGCTCCACTTCGCCTGGGAAAAAAAGTGTTCTGTGTTGTTCCAAAGGCAAATTATTATAATAAAAAATGAAACGCTATTTCAAGAGTACAGAAATGTAACTAAAGATTTTGAATTAGGAACCCCACATGGAGGTGTACTCAGTCCCACCTTATTCAATATTCTAATTATTTTTTTACTAAATGCTATGCCGATCATTATATGATTATTTTTGCTGATGATATAATGATTCACACCACCGGATTCTCCAACACCCAAAACAATCTTAACCATGTACTAGCCTCGTGTCAGGACCTGGGGTTGATTATCTCTACTGAGGAAACAAAGATACTTAACAGGCGTCCTCCTTCAGATTCAGATTATTTTATTTCTCTGTAAAGATTACAATGTGTTTACATTTAAAAGACAATAATTACAAAGGTGGCCATTAGCATGCCTAGCATGCCTGGGCATGCTAGGCATTTCGGGCAGACTAATACTAGTTCTTAATCTATATTACAAATTACAAATGAATACAAATTTCAAATGATTAACTAGATTTACAATAGTGAGGTAGTTCAAAATATTTAGATTGTAAAATTAGTAATGAGAATGGTTTTGTCTTGGCATGTTACACAGTTTCTATTAAAGCTCCAATATTGGAGTATATCAGGCAAACTTAAGACTAGTTTCAGATTTATTAGACAATAACTATATTCGGAATTTTGTGTTTACTGTCCTTTGGGTCAGTGTTGGTGTAGATGAGGAGGATGTGTACTCACCTAATTGTACTCACCTAATTGTGGTTGCAGGGGTCGAGACTCAGCTCCTGGCCCCGCCTCTTCGCTGTCTGCTACTGGGTCTCTGCTCTCCCTGCTCCATGAGCTTTATCATACCTTGTCTTAAAACTATGTATGGTTCCTGCCTCCACTATATCTTTCTCTAGTCCATTCCACTTCCTGACTACTCTGTGGCTGAAGAAATGTTTCCTGACATCCCTTTGACTCATCTGAGTCTTCAGCTTCCAGTTGTGTCCCCTTGTTTCTGTGTTCCCTCTCTGAAACATCCTGTCACTATCTACCTTGTCAATTCCCCGCAGTATTTTGTATGTCGTTATCATGTCTCCTCTGACCCTTCTTTCCTCCAGTGTTGTTAGTCCTATTTCCCTCAATCTTTCTTCATAAGACAGACCCCTGAGTTGTGGAACTAACCTTGTCGCAAACCTTTGCACTTTCTCCAGCTTCCTCACGTGCTTGACCAGGTGTGGGTTCCAGACTGGTGCTGCATATTCCAGTATGGGCCTGACGTATACGGTATACAGTGTCTTGAACGATTCCTTGTTAAGGTAACGGAACGCTAATCTAAGGTTTGCCAGACGCCCATATGCTGCCGCAGTTATCTGGTTGATGTGTGCCTCCGGAGACGTGCTTGGCGTTATACTCACTCCAAGGTCTTTCTCCTTTATAAATTAGACACATATGCAACATTTAGGTATCTTTATTGAGGAAACGTTTCGCCACACAGTGGCTTCATCAGTCCAATACAAAGTAGAAAGGGGTAAGGAGAGTAGGAGTTTTGAGGTAATCAGTCCCTCGGCCTGGAGTCGATGTGTTCAGTCCATCAATCTTGTAGAAAGTACAACATATGTCCGTAGAGGTGGCCTATATACTGTAGTCAGGTGAGGTGAAGCAGCAGGAGGCGGGGTCATAGTGGTACGATCCACTACTCTAAGTAGGTCTTCGTCCAAAGGTTGGACAAGTGTTGAAGAATTCGTTTGTATTAAGATCCCAAGATGTTGCTGTGTCAGACAGGGTGTAGATGAATGGTTCAGAGAACCGACAAGTTATAAATTAGACACATAAATATGTGTCTAATTTATAACTTGTCGGTTCTCTGAACCATTCATCTACACCCTGTCTTATGTGTCTAATTTATAACTTGTCGGTTCTCTGAACCATTCATCTACACGTCTTTCTCCTTTGCCGAGGTTTGCAGCCTTTGTCCGCCTAGCTTGTACTCTGTCAGCGGTCTCCTTTGCCCCTCTCCGATCCTCATGACTTTGCATTTGGAGGGATTGAATTCGAGAAGCCAACTGCTAGACCAGATGTAGAGCTTGTCCAGGTCTGTTTGCAGCCCTGCCTGGTCCTCTTCCGATGTGATTCTCCTCATTATTTTCACATCATCCGCGAATAGAGACACTTCTGAGTCTATCCCGTCCGTCATGTCATTTACATATACCAGGAATAACACTGGTCCTAGGACTGACCCCTGCGGTACACCGCTCGTCACAGGCGCCCACTGTGATACCTCACCACGCACCATGACCCGTTGTTGCCTCCCTTTGAGGTATTCCCTGATCCATTCCAGTGCCCTTCCTGTTATACCTGCTTGTTCTTCCAACTTCTTTACTAATCTCATGTGAGGAACTGTGTCGAAGGCCTTCCTGCAGTCCAGGAAAATGCAATCAACCAACCCTTCTCTCTCCTGCCTTACCTCTGTTACTTTATCATAGAACTCTAGGAGGTTTGTTACACAGGATTTGCCTTCCCGGAATCCGTGTTGTCTGGTGTTTATTATCCTGTTCCGCTCAAGGTGTTCCACCATTCTTTTCCTGATGATTTTCTCCAGAACTTTGCACACTATACATGTAAGTGACACCGGTCTATAGTTTAGTGCCTCTTTTCTGTCTCCTTTTTTAAAAATGGGGACTACGTTGGCCTTCTATACCTCAGGTAGCTGCCCAGTTTTAAGGGATGTGTTGAATATTATGGTAAGTGGCACACTCAGTACCTCAGCTCCTTCCCGAAGAACCCACGGGGAGATATTGTCCGGACCCATCTCCTTTGAGGTATCGAGGTCACTGAGTAACTGCTTCACTTCCTCCTCAGTTGTGTGTATGCCCTCTAGCACTTGGTACATCCCTTGTTGGTGACAAACCATGTCCTGTCTACCCAGCTGCCTTCCTTCCTCCATTGTGAATACTTCCTTAAACCTCAAGTTGAGCTCCTCACATACCATTACTTGTGAGTTCCCCATCTTCTCTCCTCAGCCTTATCACCTGGTCCTTGACTGTTGTCTTCCTTCTGATGTGACTGAACATCAGTTTCGGGTCGGACTTAACTTTCGATGCTATGTCGTTTTCGTACTGTTTCTGGGCCTCCCTCCGTACTTGTGCATACTCGTTTCTAGCTCTTCTACTAATCTCTTTGTTTACTTGGGTTCTTTGCCTTCTGTACCGTTTCCATTCTCTGATACTCTGAGTCTTTGCCTCCCTGCACCTTTGGGTAAACCAGGGGCTCTTTCTGGCCTTCCCATTTAATCCTTTGCCTCTGGGTATAAACCATTCCTCTGCCTCCTTGCACTTTTCCCCTACGTATTCCATCATTTCATTTATTGTCAGTCCTTCCATTTCCCTTTCCCACTGAATGTCCTGCAGGAAATTCCTCATGCCCGTGTAGTTTCCTCTTTTAAAGTCTGGTTTGTCTCTATCGGTACCGTTTTCTCTCTCCACCTGTAGCTCTACAATGTACTCAAAGCTAAGCACCATATGGTCACTGGCTCCCAGGGGGCTCTCGTGCAATATGTCTTCAATATCTGAGCTGTTCAGGGTGAATACAAGGTCCAGTCTTGCTGGTTCATCTTCTCCTCTCTCTCTGGTCATGTCCCTGACATGTTGGTGCATCAGGTTTTCCAGTACCACGTCCATCATCTTGGCTCTCCAAGTTTCTGGACCCCCACGTGGTTCATGGTTCTCCCAGTCGATCTCCCTGTGGTTGAAATCTACCATGACCAGTAGCTTCGCTCTGCTCATGTGTGCTTTTCTTGCCACCTCCGCCAGGGTGTCCACCATCGCTCTGTTGTTCTCATCGTATTCTTCTCCTGGCCTCCTGCAGTTCTGTGGTGGGTTATACATCACTGCAATGATTATCTTATGCTCCCCAGACTGGATGGTACCTACTATGAAATCCCGTTCTCTACCCCCCTCCACTCCTACCATTTCCTCGAATCTCCAACGGTGCCTTACAAGCAGTGCGACCCCTCCACCACCCCTGCTCCTCCTATCTTTCCTCAGGATCTGATATCCCTGTGGGAAGATTGCATCTGTTACTGCCTCATTTAGTTTAGTTTCTGTGACTGCTATGATTTCTGGGGATGCCTCATCTATTCTTTCATTCCACTCTTCATACTTATTCGTAATTCCATCCGCATTTGTGTACCAAACCTTCAACCTTGTTTCCAATACTGTGGCCCTGGGGAGATCTTGGTGGGATGGGGGTATGGGCAGGGTGCCCGCAGGGGGTTGCAGCATGGGTGGGGGTGATTGTATGGTTGGGGTATGGGCAGGTGGGGTGCAGCTTGAGGTGGGGGTGGGGGTAACTGTGACGGTGGGTTTTCATTTGCTAGGGTGGGGACAGGGGGCCTAATAAGTGGGTGTGGTGCTAGAGTGTATGGGTGTCGTGGGTTGTTTGTGATATGAGGCCCGCTGAGGGTATTTCCAGTGTGTGTTTGTCCTGCTTGGGCTTGGTGTCCTCCGTATCTCACTGTCTCCCCTCCCTCCTCTCTTCTCCTTCTTATCTTCTTCCTCCGGGCCTCCCTTTCTTCCTGCGTTCTGTCTCGATCTAGATATACATTCCGGTACCCCTGGTTCGTCCTCAGCCGAGCTTTCTCTTGCAGGATCATGGTGCGTGCTGATTCTGCCTTGAATATTACCTTGAGGGGTCGATTTCTTCCCTTTGTGTACCACCCAATTCTCCGAAAATTTGTCACTTGGGATGAGTCTCCCCCTATTGCTAGCATGATACCATCGATCTGTTCTGTCTCCTCCTGTTTCCTTCTGTCGTGGGTGTCCCCTTCGACTTCCTTCAGGCCATAGATGAAAATCGACTTCTCCCTTTCCTCCTCCCACTGTGTCTCCCATTGCCTTGTCAAAGGTGCATTATCCTCTCCCGGTGCTGTCATGGATGTATTCCCCGTGTTCCTTTGTGTGTCCGGTCTGCTCTTACGTCCCTGTCCGCTGCAGTGTGTTGTTGGGGTCTCCATGTTTAGCTTGTCTGCTGTTTTGTCTACCCTCTCATATGTTGTTTCTGTGCTCCCATTCGTTGTTCCTGTGGTGCTCTTCGTGACCCTGGCTGCTTCTTCTATATCCCTCTCGTGTGTTGTTATCCTGCTCGTCTTGCTTCGGGCCCCATGTGTGCCTGCCAGTGCCTGTGCGTACCCGAGTTCTCCTCCTTTCTCCTCATTCCCTGTGGCTGTGCCTGGTGCACAAGCTCCAAGCGTTGTTTCCTGCCAGGTACTATTGTCTCTATTCTGTGTCCAGTCCCTGCAGCTTCTCTTCTAGGGTCTGGATCTTGGCTTCTGCTTTTTTGGCTTGCATTACCCATTTTCTACTCTCCTCAGCTATCCTCTTCATTTCCTCGCTGATCACCAATAGCTTCCTCTCCCATTCCTTTTCCCTTTCATCGAGCTCCTCGGTGATCACCAATATCTTCCTCTCCCATTCCTTCTCCCTTCTAGATATTTCCTCCTCCCACTGTTGCCTTCCCTGATCGGCCATCTTCTTCCTTGTTGACACCCTCTCTGAGCCACCCATCTTCCCGCTGAGTCCCTTGTGGATGTATTGAGGTGTCAGGAGAAAGGAGAAAGAGGGGTGAGGAAGGGGTTGAGGGAGAAACGGAAAAAGGATAGGGATGGGGGTGGGGGGAGAGAGATATCTTAGAGGAAATGTAGAAGAGGGTGGATAGAGGGAGAGAGAAAGAGAGCAAGAGGGAGAGGGAGAGAGAGAGGGAGGTAGAGAGGTAGGAAGAGAGATAGGTAGAGGGAGAGAGAGGGAGGTAGAGAGATGGAGGAAGATAGAGATAGAGGGAGAGGGAGGAAGAGGGGGTGGGAGAAAGAGAGAGAGGAGAGGGGGAGTGAGAGAGAGGTAGGGAGAGGGAGAGGGAGGGATATGGAGGGGAGATGGGTGAGAGGGATGTATAGAGAGAGGGAGAGGGAGGTATAGAGAGGGGGAGGGAGAGAGGGGAGGGTTTGTGTGTGAGGGAGAAGGGAGGGAGATAGGGGAGAGGGGGTATAGAGAGGGAGAGGGGGTATAGAGAGGAGAGAGGGGTGCGTTTGAGGGAGAAAGGGAGGGAGAGAGTGGGGGATATAGGTTTTCAGAAAGTTTGGACTACTCTCCTAGATATTGCTAGTACTAGAGAGGTAGGGAGAGGGATAGGGAGAGGTAGGGAGAGGGAGGGGGAGGGATCGGGAGGGGAGATGGGGGATGGGAGGTATAGAGTGGGGGAGGTATAGAGAGGGGGAGGGTGTGTGTGTGAGAGGGAGAAGGGGAGGTATAGAGAGGGAGGGAGAGAGCGGGGGGGAGATAGGTTTCAGAAGTTTGGACTACTCTCCTAATATTAATCTAGGATTTTGATAGTACTAGTTGGCTACTCTCCTAATATTAATCTAGGATTTTGCTAGTACTAGTTCTATAACTGGATAGTGATACCAAAGGGTATAGAGGGTATAGAGAGAGTGTGTTCGTGTGTGTGAGCGTATGTGTGTGTGTGTGTGTGTGTGTGTGTGTGTGCGTGTGCGTGTGCGTGGGAGGATTACGGGGTTTGTAGGGAAATGGTTAGTGGGCTACTGGTCAATGCTAAGCCTGAGTGTGTGTGTACGTGTGTGTGTGTGCGCCTGTCCTCACTGTGTGTGCGTGTGTATGTTTACCTCTGACTCACCGCGCCTGCGCTCCGCCCATGTATTTGAATTGCCTTCCTACCTTACTTAGCTACAAAAACTAAAAAGAATACTACTTCCTATATAACTGATAAAAATATAATTGCTAATACAAGAACAGCTGTATGGTCTACTACACCCCGACTATTTCAAGCGTGTGTGTGTGCGTTTTGGCACCTCTTCCACAGTGTCTACCTATTGTAAATCTAATTCTGTAATCTTACTAAGCACTGCTACTAAAAGTTGCTACTTATAAACTGGTAATAATATTGTTGCTACTTCAAGTGTATGTGTGTGTGGCGTGCGTACACGTGTGTACATTTGGTTGGTAGCCCTGCGCCCTGACTTGTCTTCCGAACTATGAACTATACTATGAATTCAGCTCCTACGAGCAGGGATTTGTCTCACAGCTTCAGCAACTCAGGGCCAGAAACCTGCAAACCTGCAAACCACAACTAGGATTTTGTACATTACATTCGATGTCTGCTGTGGGTATTCTCCTGGCGTGGCGCCCTGCTGGGTACTGCTGGGTACTACCTCTTCGTTTCTTTTCTATTGGGCTCATGTGTGTGTGTGTGTGTGTGTGTGTGTGTGTGTGTATGTGTGTGTGTGTGTGTGTGTGTGTGTGTGTGTGTGTGTGCGTGAATCGGTGGTTTTCATGTGTTTAGGTGATGGTGGGTGTGTTAGTGAAATAAGATGCTTTTTGATGATAGTGTTGAAAATGGTGGCTGAGTCTGCAGTTCTGGAGTTTTCAGGCAGGGAGTTCCAGATTTTAGGTCCTTTAATGTACATTGAACGTTTATATAGATTTAGCCGGACACGGGGAATGTCATAGAGATTTTTGTGTCTGGTATTGTCATAACTATCAAGAAAGCGTTTTAGTTCTGGGTTAATATTGGAATTTATGGTTCTGTACATGTAGGTTACACAGTAGTAAGTGTGGAAGTTCTGAACAGTGAGTAAATTTAGGTCTTTGAAGAGTGAAGGGGGGTGTTGCCTGGGATTGGATTGCATGATAATTCTTACTGCGGCTTTTGTTGAGTTAATATTGGTTTTAGGTGGGTTGTGGCTGTTGATCCCAAGTACATATGGCATAGGTGAGGTAGGGATAGATGAGTGAATAGTATAGTGTGACGAAGAGGCGCAGCCCGCACGATCCATTTGCATGATGGGTCATAACTAGAATATGTAACCAGATATCTGTATCTAGTTACATATTCTAGTCTAGTCTGGTTACATATTCTAGGCTTTGAGGTCCCATTTCTTGGACCTATTGTAACAAGACTTTGTCGCCAATACACAGAAAGGCTGAGAGCACTTAGAGTTGTGGCAGGTTTACATCCCAGGTATGGTGCTAATGTTAAAATTGTGCAAATGGTGTATCTTGCTTATATTAGATCATTTGTTGATTATGCCACACCACTACTTGCTCTTGTGTCTGACTGGAAGCTTGGAGGGCTGGAAAAACTACAGAACAAAGCAATGAGGATCATTCTGGGATGCCTCGTACTGCCAAAATTTTAAACATGCAGAAAGAACTTGATATCCCAAGCATCAGAGATCGTGTCACTGAAAGAATGTCCTCACTGGGGTCAATATGCTCAAGCAAGCCCATTCAAACCCTTGCACATGAGCCCTCAAAACTTTCCTCAGCACTGGTGAACACTCCACCAGATGAATCGTAACAACTAGAACGGACCTCTGCATGAACCAGATACATGATCTATGTCAAGGCAACAGGGGCACTTTCCCGTTAAATGGAATATTACCCCATTCCAAACCACTATCCCTCCCTTTCCCCCACAAAAAGACTTCTTAAATCCCAACCAAAACTTCGCCTTAAAGCCAAGCAGAATTCCTAAAAGCTGTATTGATGACTCAGTCATGGCACACTCACAAATTATGTTCATGGTTCTGTTCGCCAATCCACTGGTGCAGCTGGTAGTGCTGCTGTTGTCATACAGAGTGATGGCTTTCATAAAGAAATTGAAGCACGCATCAATAACTGGGCCTCTGTCCTTCAAACAACTGTTTGCCATACTCCTTGCACTCAAATGCGTCCATGTATCTAAGGTTGACACTTTAATTGTAACTGATTCTCTATCATCCATTAATGCTCTTAACTCCTTGAGTATAAACTGTGGCCAGACACAAGTATGGTTGGACTGTAGACCGTAGAGTCGGAGTGTATCTTCTGTGGATTTCATCTCATATTGGTCTTCAGATGCATGATAGAACTAAAAAAATTTGGAATTTTTATGCTTTCAAAAGGGGAAGTTAAATTTTTGGGTTTTAGCAGTTTAAAACAAAATACAAAAAGAACTTCAACTGAATTTTATTGATTTAAAGACTCGGGGGTTTAAAGTCAGTCCATCTATCACCTCTTCAGCAGGGGGGCCACATGCATGGTACATCCAAAAAAAAGCAGCTTTGGATGTCACTCCCCCCCCCCTTTTAAAGATCTTTGGCAGGTTAAACACCACCCCAGATGAACCCAAAACAAGATGTAAACTTTGTCATTGGATTATTGTCACCCCCGGTCTTATGTAGGGGAGGGATAAAATTAATGAATTCAGAGACTACTCTTCAAAATTTCAAATATGTCAAAGTATTTTATCCACAGTGGTATATTACAGAATTCGGGAAAAATACCCTGACTTTGCTCCCTGTAAATAAAGCATTGACACGTGTGTGTGTGTTTTTTACATGTGGTTTTTGTGTGTATGTATATACTTATGCGTGTGTATTTTATATGTATATGTGTGTGGGGGGCCCAAAAAAAATTTGACCAATAACTCATTACAGTTGTGGCTGGGGTAGCTAATAGATTGCTCATTGTTTTATTTTTTCTGAGTGCAACCATGCAGACGTAATTTTATTACATGATTCATTCCTTTAACTAGTGAATTAATTACCATTGTACCTTTTCAGCTATAAAATTTGGGGCCCAGTCTCTGGCCCCTATAACCTCTGTAATCTAAATCCCTTTTGTAACTTGTCATGATTGTGACCATCTGAGTTCATTACCTTTGTAACCCCAGCTATAAATTGAGGCCAGCCCCTGGACCCATTACCCTTGAATTTTTGACTCCCCCACAGGAGGGGTAGGGGGCATAATAAAGATATCAAATAACCTCGTTCCCCTGTCTTTCCCAGGATCGGGTATCCCATTGGAAAATGGATCTTTTATACCGGGCTTGGTTTCTGTGAGAGCTATTATGTCCGGTGATGCCTCTTTGACTCTTTCTCCCTCCTCCCACTTTTTTTATTCCATCAGCTTGGTGTACCATACCTTCATTTCCTCTCTACTACTGTTTTTTGGTGTCGTGTGGGTCTTGGGAGATAAAGGAGATCAAAGATACTCCTTGTTGGATGGTTACGGTATATTTACAGTAAGTAAAGGGGAGAGAGTCCAGCCCGTCTGTTCACCTGTGTAGGCCTGTGCTTGGGAGTCTGCCTTGATAGGCTGTGCACATCGCTGAGCCTCTGACGTAGCGGGTACCGTGCGTCCATGAAGGGGGCCAGCTTTATAAAGATAAACAAACAAGTGTATATAGATACACCAAGCTCGGCCATGTTATCGTATGCGTCTGGCATACTATACAACTCTATAGGCTGAACAGACGGTGGTACTGGGTGAATCTATACAATAGCAAACACATTATAACTTTGAACTGATCAAAATTAATACTCTGCCCTTTTTTAGTTAATGGTTTTAAAAAAATTTAATGGATCTAGATATAATGGATTACAAAATTTAAATTTGAAATTTGATCGATCAATTGTATTCATGCACTAAAACGGGCTCTGAGGAAGAATAAATATTTACAGGGGAAAAAGTTTTAACAGGAAAGATAAACTCGGCTAAAACGGGTTATACTGAAAAATCAGAACTCAAAAGAACTTGAACACACAACAATTTGCTAGATACGGAAATCTAATAAAAAAACAAAAGTCAATAATTCGGTTCTAAACGGTTTTCTAATTTTCTATCTTTAGCTCCAACTTAGATCCCTTTTCCCACTGGAGGAATAAACAGGCTCGGTGGAGTGGATGGATCCCCCGGTTGAAATAGTTAGCCAATGACACAAATTGAGCAAAGGGAAAGGTTCTCACTATCTCTTACTGCAGGAAAAAATTCCGACCCACCTTTACTCTGCAAAGACTTACTGTCAACTGGAAGGAACACTATCTGGCACGGGGACAACAACTGGCACTCTAGTGGTACACTAGCAACAAAAAAACCTTTTTCAATTTTTTTTGCATCAGCGGGGATGCTATAACTCATTCAAATGTCTTTCTTAACAAAACGCCCCCGGAAGGAACTACTATTGAACTAGCAACATTGCAAGGATAGACTCAGTATCAAGGCGGGGGATACCTCCGGCCCCCTGGCATCTGAACCATCTTGCATGCAAGATTGGGGGCTGAAAACAGGAGTGACAGTAATACTAGTGCCTTGATCGCCCTCGAAAAGTGAAACACATACTTTCACAAGAACTAATCTAACTTTACTTCCCCATCCTCTGGTAATTCTCGTACAAGCTGAAGAACAAACACATTGTTCAAAAGGGTAGAGACTGTTTTCAGTCATTGGGGGCAGAGAACTTTTACGACTTTTATCATTTTCTGAATGGCAAACAAAATATTATCGCACATGGTTACTAAAAATTAATCCCCCGACTGGCAGCAAACACTTTCTACTTCTTTACTTGAGACATGACTGAGCAATAAAACGAGAATAATTGAAAGCAAAAATGTACACAAGTATAGGCCAATATAGCTTAACTGATAGTAATTATTAACTATTCTGCATGAGAACACGGATAATAGCACAATAAACTAAAAAAAAAATAACTCACGGAAATTGACGGCAAAAAAAATTTAAACACTAAAAATAAAACAATCTACTTTCGAACAGAAATGAGTTTTTTTTTCTTTAAATATCAATAAAATTGCCACAATAAAAAAAAATGCACAATTAATTAAAAAAATTCAATAATGCTTATGGCACTAGAAAAACCCCCCACAAAACAATTCGGTAGAATTGTTCACGGGAATAAATAAAGTAACTTTCTGCTTGTAATAAAGTTCACGGGAATAACCCCCTTTTACTCTTAGGAAATGACAAGTTACTACCAATTAAACACAACAAAATTGATAAAACAAGGTGAATGGGGGGAAAATTTTTACTTTAAAAAACCCCCAATTTCAGGAATGACTGATTAAAAAAAATTCCCCGGGGAAATTTTTTTCACACAAAAAAAAAGATATTAGAAAAAAAAATAGTTTGAACACTCTTACTCTTAATTGCAAGAAAAAGAAAGGGAACTAAATTCAACAGTTACTAAAATTTAAAAAACACTGATTTTAAAAAAAAAAAAAAGGTGAATTTGTTCAACAAAAATGAAAACAAATAAAAAAATTAAAGACAATAAAATTGTATGAACACTTACATTAGCTGAAGATACTCATCAAAGGCACAGAACAGTTAACTTACTGTCTCTACAAAGTCATGCTCTTGTTGACTATATACAAGTAAATTTTTAGAAAAAAATATCTTCAGTAAGTTATTTGTCTAACCCCCCCAAAAAGAAGGCACTTTCCCTTTATACAAAAAAAACAAGCACAAAAAACCCTTTGGGGGTGAAAGGGGAAAAAAATAACATGATTTCAACACATAAGAATTAGCGGGGGAAAACTACTGGTAAAATTTTAAAAAAATTTTTGGGGGGAAAAAAAACCAAAATAGTTACTGGGGCAAGAAAATTAATTAATTACAAAATTTTAAAAAATTAACAAACAAGGGTAAGATAAAAAAAAATAACTTTTTGGGGGAGTACCGGGGAAAAAACAATAATTAACAAAACAAAAAAATTCAACAACACATGGGTAATGCGGGGGGAAAAAATTGAAAATTTTTTTAAAAAAATTTCTACTTGGTGGAATTTTTGGAACAAAAAGATAAACTTCAAAAAAAATGTACTTACTGCATACTTAGTAACACAACAAAATTTCCCCCAGAAATAATAACGCAATAATTAACAAGAGACAATACTAGTGAAAAAAAAAAATTTGCAATTAATTAATTTAACAAAAGAAATTCCCCGGGGTAACTAAAAATTTTGTAACTCCAGAAATTGTCTCAAACACAAATTGTCTATAGTTATCTGAAAAAAAAAAACAACACAATAAATGTCTCTAGGGTGTAAAAAATTGACTGAAGCGTGGTGGTGGAGGATGGTGGAGGGCTGGTGGAGGATGGTTATCCACTCGCGCAGATATCTAGGAGTAATGTGCATAAACGGGGGACTAAAAAAAGGCACAACAGTTTGGGGAAAAAACACACTCAGGACGCTCGACCTGGTTCGTAGCCAAAAACTGCTTGCAGGGCCCCGTTAAGGGGGAAATAACCCCCACTTAATGCTTTGTGTGGGTGGATGCACGTGGTTAATGGCGTCTGCCTCGGCGTGGGTGGTTTTGGGGGGGGGTGGCTGGTAGGGTCAGCCCCACCGCTTCCCGCATGCGCCCCGTGGTTTTTGGGGGGTTGCTGGCTTAGTAAAAATATTTTCACACAGATTGACTGGCTTGGAATCTTTTGGAAAAACTAAACAACAAGGTAGGATGGGTTAAGCCTAGGCTATTTTTTGGTGGTGGGGGGTTTCTGGCTTGAATGGGACTCTCCCCTCACTGGCTTACTGTACAAATTTTAAAACCCGGGCAACCCCTCGTAGGTTTCAGCAAAAATTTAAAAAATAAGGCATTTGCTGACCAGGAGATACTGTAGATATGGGGGGGTTCTATGATGTAGGAGCTGGTAACATGGTCGGTCTGGAGGCTGTTTGTTTTGGGAAATCTATTTTCTATAACATCGTAATCGATAAAAATTACGGCACACCGCTGCTCACCAAATTGTCGGTGGGTCTTGGGGAAAATATATAGGAGGTCAAAGGAAAACTCCTTGTTTTGGGGGGGGTTTCGGTATATTTACAGTAAGTGAAAGGGGGAGAAATCCAGCCCCCGTCGTTCACCTTTTAGGCCTGTCGCTTTTGAGGCCGGGCTGCCCATGATAGGCTGTGCACATGGGGAGGGCCCCCTGACGTCAGCGGGTACCCCGAGTCACACGCAAAAAGGGGCCAGCTTTTTAAAAAATAAACTAAACAAGTGTATATAAATTTTTTTAAAACATTGGGGGGTTTTTGGGGGGGGGGGGAAAACCCCCTGGTTCTGTGGGATTCTATAGTGGAGTGTTGGGGGGGGCTGAGATTGTTGGTTGTTGGGGTTTTTTTTGGGATAGTGTGCTTGGTTGTTGGGTGTTTGGGGTGGTTCTGTGTGTGCTTGTTCTTTTTGCCCCCTCTTTTTGGGTTTTCCCCTACTGATTTCTGGGCCTTGTCCCTCCTCCTCGCTCCTTTTTTTCCCTTTTTTTCCTCTTTCCCCCAGCTGCTGTCGTTCTGTTTTTTTTTCTGTCCCGGTCTAGGAACACCCCCCCGTATTCTTCCGTTTCCTTCCCAAACTTGGTTTCTCTTGGAGGATTCTGTTTTCTCTGTTTCTGTCCTTTTTAATCAGCGGCGGTCTTTTTTTTCCCCCTTAATTTTCCCCCCATTCTCTGAAAATTTACAATCTCGGACATGTCTTCTTCACCCATTTCTTTGAGTATGCTCCCCCAAACTCCTTTCTTTCTGCCTGCCGCCCTTTTTTTGGGGGGTCCTTCCCCCCCTCTCCTTCCCGCCCCATGAATAAACACTGCCTTTGCCCCCCCTCCTCCCCCCATTGCCTTTCCCCCTGCAGCTCAGGCTCCTGTTTCTCCCCCTTTTTTTTTCCCGTTGCTCTTGGTGGCATGATCGTTTTCCCCCGCATTTGCCCCATTCCCCCTCCACC
>WNWK01024208.1:0-30040 GCA_009830355.1 Cherax destructor | reverse complement strand
TCATCCTTGGAAAGGAAACTTTGGTAACTATAGCATTGTGAAAACCACTATTCTTGGGGCTTATAAATGATTCCGGTATAGAAAATTAAAATGGCAAAAGGGCAGTTTGGGTTAGTCTTACGTTGACTTTTGAGACGCAGCCCGGGGGCTTTCGTGGCCAAGTGGTGCCCTGATTTTGAAAATTTAAGCAGCTCATCTTGGTGGACAACCTGCGAGTTGTTGCCCAGAGGTTCGAGTTTTTTTGCAGATCGTTCCTGAATACGTTGGAACGGGTTTGGGTGATATTTTTAAAACAACCCGCCCCTTGCCCGGGGTTTATCTTTTTCCTCAACAGCCTGGTAGACAGAGATCTAAAGGGTTTCCCTAGGGGGAAAACGAAATGTCAAGATGAAGGTAATCTCGTCAGCAGAAAACAAATACCTGGTGACACCTTCCCTCACTCATGGTAAACCCTGGTAAACATCAAATTTAAAAAGGTGTTTCCCGAGCCCAGTTCCAGGTGGGGTAAGCCACAAAATAAAAGGGGTAAAAGAAAGCTGAGATGGTATTTTTTAATTCACAAACCTGGTAAATGGGCCCAAATTGCCCAATAAACCCCAACCATTGGGAAAATTTTAATGCCCAAATAAATGAACCAGAAGAAGTAAAAAGGGGAGGGCCCCTACTACAGCACTTGTCAGTTTCCCCTTCAGGAACATTCAGAAAAAAGGGAAGTTAGAACCTTTGGGATCTGGGCATTTTCACATAAGGGAGTACTTCCCTTCTAAAAAACCCTCTTTGCAGTCCTCAGTTCTTTTTAGAACCCCAGGGACTGTTTTCGGAGGAAAACGAAAACTCCACAAAACCCCTTTTTGAGGCGCTATGGGTAAATTCCTTCATCACCCGGGTGAAATATCTTCTTAAACATAATTACTTAGTCTGCACTGAAACTGGTAAGGAGGTGGAGGGAAGACAGCAAACAGATAAATTAGTGGTTTCCAAAAAAATTTAGGTCTCAGATCTTAAATATAGTCCATAACTCTTCTTTAGGAGGCCATTTGTGAATTACCAAAACTCAGTATAGAATAACAAAAGAATTCTTTTGGCCAAAGTTAAGGCAAGATGTAAAGAATCATATTCGCTGTTGTCCAGAATGTCAGCAGGTAGGGAAACCTGGACACCCCATTAAACCTGCACCTCTCCATCCCATTCCTGCTAATGGTGACCCTTTTTCAGAATTAATAATAGATTGTGTAGGTCCACTACCTAAAGCTAAGTCTGGAAATCAATACTTATTCTCAATCATGGATAGAGTAACCAGATATCCAGAGGCAGTTCCTATGCGCAGTATTAACACTAAAGCAATCCTTAAAACTTTAACTAAGTTTATCTCTTGCTTTGGAATTTCTAAATCTATTCAAAGTGATCAAGGTACTAATTTCACTGCAAAAGCATTTAGGGAAGCATTAACTAGGCTGGGAATAGTTCATAACCTATCCACTGCGTATCATCCTCAGTCCCAAGGCGCCTTGGAAAGATTCCATCAGACGTTAAAAACAATGATGAGAACTTTTTGCATGCATTTTCCTACAGACTGGGATGAATCACTTCCTCTGTTGCTATTCGCAATGAGAGAAACTGTGCAAGAATCTACAATGTACAGTCCATTTGAGCTGATTTTTGGGCACACTGTACGAGGTCCTCTACGTGTGCTCAAAGAAGGATGGATGGGAGAAGACGCCTTCACAACCCTCCACAACCCTTCTTCAAGGTTGCAGGTGGCACGTCAGTTGGCTAAGGCTAATTTAAAGGCAGCTCAGAATACAATGAAACAGAGGTATGACAGAAATTCAAAGTTTCGCTCCTTCCATCCAGGAGATAAGGTGTTGGTACAGGAGCCTATACCTGACCACACCTTGAAAGCTAGATTTACGGGACCCATGCAAATTGTAAGTAAATTATCTGATGTAAATTATGTGGTATTTGCCCTTGACAAGACCTCAAAAAGTAAAACCTACCACATTAATCAAATTAAAGCCTTTAATACACAAGATAGAGTCCCAGTAATGACTCTGTCCTCTGCCTCTGATGACCCTGACTCTTTGCACTCTGAGATTAGTGTAAAGCTTCCCAATTCGGTCCTCCTCAAGGACCCTAACCCTTTAATGTTGGGGCTGACTAAAAATCAAGTAACTAGTTTAACTGCACTCTTACAGTCTTATCCTGATATTTTTTCGGATGTGCCGAAAAAATGTACATTAGGATATCATGATGTAGATGTTGGAAACTCTAAACATATTAAACTCTCCCCCTACAGAGCTAATCCTGAAAAACAGAGGCTACTTCAACAGGAGGTAGAATTTCTGTTAGAACATGGGTTAGTGGAGGAGTCATCTAGTCCATGGGCTTCATCGTGCATCCTTGTTAACACTATAAAAATTAATTACTGGGATATTATTAGTGTCTTCCTGTGTGAAAACTGAGAGAAAATAATTATTAAAAATAGAGCACATATCATTCTCCTTGTCAGTAAGATACCCAGAGTTGTTTTTAAGGGTACTTATCTTATCCCTAACTTTTGTTCTATAAACCTGGAAAAAACTTTTTGGGTTAGTTTTTGAATCCCTAGCAACTTTAATTTCATAGTCCCGTTTAGCTTTGCTTTTTAACCCATTACCGGGCAGACCCTGTAGAGACGGTCCTAAACACGTGTTTTTTGCGCGTGTCATCCTACTCCCCCAGCGCATCTAGGTTCCCGTTCTCTATATCTGACCAATCACAAGCCTTCTATGAGTTGCTCCAGCTAAGTGAGACCGGCGTCTGCACTTCCCATTGGTTGAGAGACCAAAATGTAAACAGTTCTAGCTTGGCGTCACCCAGAGCTGGATTTTTGCTCTCCTTCCACTCATATACACTGTGATTATACTCTCTACAATGTCGGTAAGTACTTATTGTTGTGTTTACCTGGAGAGAGTTCTAGGGGTCAACGCCCCTGCGGCCCGGTCTGTGACCAGGTCTCATGTTGGATCAGAGCCTGATCAACCAGGCTGTTACTGCTGGCCGCACGCAGTCCAACGAATGAACCACAGCATGGCTGGTCAGGCACCGACTTTAGGTGCCTGTTCAGTGCCTGCTTGAAGACAGCCAGGGGTCTATTGGTAATCCCCCTTATGTATGGTGGGAGGCAGTTGAACAGTCTTGGGCCCCTGACACTTATTGTGTTGTCTCTCAACGTGCTAGTGGCACCCCTGCTTTTCATTGGGGGATGTTACATCGTCTGCCGAGTCTTTTGCTTTCGTAGGGAGTGACACTCGTGTGTAAATTTGGTACTAATCCCTCTAGGATTTTCCAAGTGTATATAATAATGTATCTCTCCAGCCTGCGTTCCAGGGAGTACAGGTTTAGGAACTTCAAGCGTTCCCAGTAATTGAGGTGGTTTATTGCAGTTATGCCTGCCGTGAAGGCTCTCTGTACATTTTCTAGTTCAGCAATTTCACCTGCCTTGAAAGGTGCAGTTAGTGTGCAGCAATATTCCAGCCTAGATAGAACAAGCGACCTGAAAAGTGTCAACATGGGATTGGCATTCCTGGTTTTGAAGGTTCTCATTATCCATCCTGTCATTTTTCTGGCAGATGCGATTGCTACAGTGTTATGGTCCTTGAAGGTGAGATCCTCTGTGTCCAGTGTGTAAATGAATAGTTTAGGCATATTTTGAGATATATATCAGGAGTTAGATATGCATAATATGAGTGTACCATTCAATTGAAAAAAGTGCTACAAAAAAGGACCGTGTTGAGACGGTCCCGACCGTCAGGGACACATTTCAAATTTCAGTAAATAAATATTTATATAAAAATTTCTAGTGCATATATGAATTCTGTAGTGGTCTGGGTGTGTACTGAACAATCTTATTGTCATTCCAGATCAATGAGAAATTGTTTTATGGTGAATCCTCCAAAGATAAGTCCAAATATCTCTGCATTTTGGAGGAAAGTGACTCCAATCCAGAGCCAGATGACCTTTTGCCATCTCCAGTGCAGTACCAACATGCAGAAAGGCCTGATGACAGTGTCAGGTTTGACAAAAATGATAGGTTTGATAAAATGCTTGGTCACTGACCAGTGCAAGGCAAGATATTTACATGCAAGTATTGCAGGAAAACGAAAAACCATGTCATATCCTCATTTTCCTTTGCCATATGCAAAGTAAATCTGTGCATCAAGAAGGAGAGAAATTGCTTCATGGCCTTTTATTATAGGAATTAGTTATCTAGAATGAGTGTTCATTTTTATATTTTTTTATGCTTACAAAATGTTTTTAAACAAGTTCCATTAATGTTTTTGATATTGTCTATTAGTATAATAAAATAGAAAAATACTTATTTGGAGTTTTATTAACAATTGCAAATTTGCAACATTCAGAATTTGACACCCTTTATCAGGCAGGACCGTGCAAAATCGGTCCTCGAATATTGCCAATTGAACAAAAAGTTACTTTCAGAATTCCAATTATACGGGCTCATTTCTCTTACATTGAGCTACTCTATCCACTCATATGAAATGCTTTCCGAAATTCTCATTTTCCTGGGAGTGCTTAGTAAAGGGTTTTAACGTCCCTCTTAATGTCAGTATACTGATTTATAAGATGACCCTCACCTCTATTTATGCGCCTATAAATTCCATTCTTCTGCCCTATAAGACATTTGAGCCTATTATTATTCATCCATTTTGGGTCATTTCTACTTGATCTAATTTCTTTATACAGGATAAATGTTCTTTGGGCAGCCTGTATAGTGTTAAGAAAGCTATCATATTGACAGCTCTCTTCATTACCCCAGTCCACAGTTGATAAGTGTTCTCTAACCCCATTATAATATGCTAAGCGAAAGTCTGGGACTGTTACTAAATTATCCCTACTATCATACATCCATTCAATGCTAAAGGTAATTGAATTGTGGTGGCTTGTGCCGAGTTCCTCAGTAATTTCTAAATTGTTAACAAGGGATTCCTTGTTTGCCAGAACCAAGTCAAGTAGGTTATTTCCCCTTGTAGTTTCTGTCACAAACTGCTTCAAAAAACAATCCTGAACTACTTCTAAAAAGTCATTAGATTCTAAATTCCCTGTCAAAAGATTCCAATCAATCTGACTGAAGTTAAAGTCCCCTAGAATTACTACATTATCGTGCCTTGTGGCCTTAACAATTTCCTCCCAGAGTAGTCTCCCTTGTTCCCTATCTAAGTTTGGAGGACGATATATAACGCCTAAAATCAATTTTTCACACCCCTCTGAAAATTCTATTCAGACAGATTCTGTATGTATTATTTCAGACTTTTGCCCATTTTTATGCAACAATTTAAATGATCATGGACATAGAGTGCCACCCCACCCCCCCTTCCGATACTTCTGTCTACTTGGAACAATTTAAAACCCTATATGTGACATTCAGCAGGCATGTCTCGATTTTTCATATTAAACCACATCTCAGTTATTGCAAAAACATCAATATTACCCGCACTTGCAACTAATCTCAACTCGTCCATCTTATTGCTAGCACTACGACTATTAGTGTAATATACATATAAAGACCCCCCTTTCTCTTTACCCTTCCTGCTCATTTCTGTTTTTTCCACTATACCTATTACTGTCCTTGTCATCTAGTGCCACTGGCTTTCCAGTATCCACCTTATTCTGCCTATTACTAGTTCCCATAGAACTCATATTACTACACTGGGACTTCACTGTTTTTCTCCAAAAACCCATACCACTAACTTTTACTAGTTTAAAGCCCTAACAGCTCCATCCACTGCAGTTGCCAGTGCCCCCACCCCAGATCTAGATAAGTGAACCCCATCCCTGGCATACATGTCATTTCTGCCATAGAAGAGGTCCCAGTTGTCAATTAATGTTACTGCATTTTCCTTACAGTATTTGTCCAGCCAGCAATTGACACCAATTGCCCTGGACAACCATTCATTTCCAACTCCTCTCCTTGGCAAAATACCACATATGACAGGGTTCCCACACTTCTTCCTAATTATGTCTATTGCTGACCTATACCTGCTAGTCAGGTCCTCAATCCTACATCTGCCAACATCGTTGCCTCCAGCACTGAAACAGATAATATGATTGCTCCCATTACCTCTCATGATGTCGTCCAGACAGCTAACAATATACTCCATCCCAGCAACAGGAAAGCAAACCCTCTGTCTCCAACTTCTATCTATCAAGCAGAAGGCCCTATCCATGTACCTAATCTGACTATCCCCAACAAGAACAATGTTCTTACCTTCCTTGGTGTCGTTCATCGTGATGTTCCCAGTAGTCGACTCACATTCATCAGGTAGCACGGAGAATCGGTTCGATGTATCCACAACAGTTTCCTGGATCTTCGTTGATTCTACCTCTCCATCTGTCCTCTTGATCTTTAACTTTGTCCCATGCATTCCAGCCACTGTCCAGATTCCTTTCTTGTTTTCCTCCAGTCGCTGTATCTCAAGCTTAGCTACCCTCAGTTCTTCCTTCAGCTGCTCGTAGAGTAGCTCAAGAGAGGACATCTTGTTCAGATTCACAGAGAGCACTCAAGACACGTCTTCACAGAGCTAAGTACAGGTTAGGTCTGGCTAAGTACAGGTCAGGTCTGAGCTAAGTACAGGTACTACTACTTCCACTATTGCCCCTCCACCACTTTCTGCGTCACTTTCTAGACTATTCCTGATAACTGTACTCACCTAGTTGTACTCACCTAGTTGTGGTTGCAGGGGTCGAGACATAGCTCCTGGCCCCGCCTCTTCACTGGCCGCTACTGTGTCACTCTCCCTGCGCCATTAGCTTTATCATACCTCTTCTTAAAGCTGTGTATGGAACCTGCCTCCACTACATCGCTTCCCAAGCTATTCCACTTCCCGACCACTCTGTGATTGAAGAAATACTTCCTAACATCTCTGTGATTCATCTGAGTCTTCAACTTCCAACTGTGTCCCCTTGTAGCTGTGTCCCATCTCTGGAACATTCTGTCTCTGTCAACCTTGTCAATTCCTCTCAGTATTTTATATGTCGTTATCATGTCCCCCTTATCTCTCCTGTCCTCCAGTGACGTCAGGTCGATTTCCCTTAACCTCTCCTTGTAGGACATACCCCTTAGCTCCGGGACTAGTCTTGTTGCAAACCTTTGCACTTTCTCTAGCTTCTTTACGTGCTTGGCTAAATGTGGGTTCCAAACTGGTGCTGCATACTCCAGTATGAGCCTAACGTACACAGTGTACAGGGTCCTGAACGATTCTTTATTAAGATGTCGGAATGCTGTTCTTAGGTTTGCTAGGCGCCCGTATGCTGCAGCAGTTATTTGGTTGATGTGCGCCTCAGGAGATGTGCCTGGTGTTATATTCACCCCAAGATCTTTTTCCTTGATTGAGGTTTGTAGTCTCTGGCCCCCCTAGACTGTACTCCGTCTGCGGTCTTCTTTGCCCTTCCCCAATCTTCATGACTTTGCACTTGGTGGGGTTGAACTCCAGGAGCCAATTGCTGGACCAGGCTTGCAGCCTGTCCAGATCCCTTTGTAGTTCTGCCTGGTCCTCGTCCGATTGAATCTTCATGACTTTGCACATGGTGGGGTTGAACTCCAGGAGCCATTTTCTGGACCAGACTTGCAGCCTGTCCAGATCCCTTTGTAGTTCTGCCTGGTCCTCTTCCGATTGAATTCTTCTCATCAACTTCACATCGTCTGCAAACAGGGACACTTCGGAGTCTATTCCTTCCGTCATGTCGTTCACAAATACCAGAAACAGCACCGGTCCTAGGACTGACCCCTGTGGAACCCCACTCGTCACCGGCGCCCACTCAGACACCTCGCCACGGACCATGACTCGCTGCTGTCTTCCAGACAGGTATTCCCTGATCCATTGTAGTGCCTTCCCTGTTATCCCTGCCTGGTCCTCCAGCTTCTGCACTAATCTCTTGTGTGGGACTGTGTCAAACGCCTTCTTACAGTCCAAGAATATGCAATCTACCCACCCCTCTCTCTCTTGTCTTACTGCTGTCACCCTGGCATAGAACTCCAGTAGGTTTGTGACACAGGATTTCCCGTCCCTAAAACCGTGTTGGCCGTCGTGGATAATCTCATTCCTTTCTAGGTGTTCCACCACTCTTCTCCTGATAATCTTCTCCATGATCTTGCATACTATACATGTCAGTGACACTGGTCTGTAGTTTAGTGCTACGTTTCTGTCTCCTTTTTTAAAAATTGGAACTACATTTGCTGTCTTCCATACCTCAGGTAGTTGCCCTGTTTCGATAGACGTGTTGAAGATTGTTGTTAGGGGTACACATAGCTCCTCTGCTCCCTCTCTCAGGACCCATGGAGAAATGTTATCCGGCCCCATCGCCTTTGAGGTATCTAGCTCGCTTAGTAGCCTCTTCACTTCCTTCTCAGTTGTGTGTATTGTGTCCAGCACCTGATGGTGTACCCTACCTCTCCTCCTGTGTATGTGTGTGTGTGTGTGTGTGTACGTGTGTGTGTATGTGTGTGTGTATGTGTGTGCATGTGTACTCACCTAGTTGTGGTTGGAGGGATCGAGTCATAGCTTCTGGCCCCGTCTCTTCACTGGCCGCTACACGGTCACGCTACCCACTCCATGAGCTTTATCGTACCTATCCTTACAGCTATGTATGGATCCTGCCTCCACTACATCACTTACCAGACTATTCCACTTCCTGATAACTCTGTGTCTGAAGAAATACTTCCTAACATCCCTGTGGTTCATCTGAGTTTTCATCTTCCAACTGTGACGTCTTGTTGCTGTGTCCCATCTCTGAAACATACTGTCTCTGTCCAACTTGTCGATTCGTCTCAGTATTTTATATGTCGTTATCATATCTCCCCTATTTCTCCTCTCCTCCTCATAGGACATACCCTTAGCTCAGGGACTAGTCTTGTTGCAAACCTTTGCACTTTCTCAAGTTTCCTTACATGCTTCCCTATGTGTGGGTTTAAAACTGGTGTATATATATATATATGCAAAAAGATCACAGTAAACAGGTGATATCAAAATATGCAAGAAAACACTATGAAAAATAGAAGATTCCAGCCTTTGACACTCACATTATCAAGGAACTATAACAGGAAACATGACAGAGGCTTATAGGGGATACACTACAGCACACACTAACAGTACACTCACAGTAGCTAACATCGCACGACTCTGTGAAGAGGAAATAGAAAGGACCTGAAACTCTTCCCAAGAATTAAGATTAGTCTTTTTATTAATTCTTCCCAAATTTATTATTATAATGAATCCAATTTATATAAACCAAAAGAAATATTCATATTATTTCAAAATGCTTTTAATGAAACATGATTCTATTATATTTCTCTCACCATGGACTTGCTTGATACACTTCTCAGCATTTTGAAAATCAATTGGATGGTTAAAATCTCACATGAATAAGAGCATTAGATCTTGTCCAGTTCTAATGCTATATTTATGTTGTTTAATCTTAGTTCAAGATTTTACAGTTTGCCCAATAACTTTATCGCATATTACAGGAATCTTATGACATCGTCAGCATTTGTTTTATCAAAAGTCTTTTACTGTATCAAGATTTTAAATACAACTTTGATATTAAAATTCTTAAGAAAGGAAGGCATATCAACAGTTTCATGGTAGGAGAACAACATATTTTGGTTGAATAAGGTTGGTTGTCCTTTGGATTGTAAAGTATTCTAGCTATTTTAAAGATTTATCAATTATGTTTCTTGGGTATTTTAAATCATTAGCTATTTCATAAATTTTAGAGATTTCTTCATCTATGAACTCTGACTAAAATAGTAAAGCTCTCAAAACATTGAAGAAAAACGACACTTTAACTCTATCTGATGTAGAGTAATAGTGTACATAGGAACAATTATTTGTAGGTTTTCTGTAAATTTTAAATTTAAAATCAATGTTACCTAATAATAAAACATCTAGAAGGGCAATGAGTTATTTACTGAATTAACAGTAAAATTTATAGAATGAGCTAAGCTATTTAATTTAACAAGGAAATGGTTTATATCTCTTCCTTAGCTAAGGCACAAAATATCAACATATCTATACACTAGCTCTATTGGAAGGATAGTGTTGCTCTGTTTCAAAATTCCATATATAGTTACTAAGAACAGGTGAAAGAGATTTCCATTGCATACAAACTTCTGAGTGTAAAACTCATCATTAAATACAAATTTTGCATCAACAATACAAAGTTTAATAAGTTTAATGATAGTAGGAACTGGCAATGGTAAATCATAATAACCAGTTCTTCAGATAAGAACCTTGAACATCAACTGGAACTTTTGTAAACAAGGATAACATCAAAACTAACCATATTGAAATCATTTAAATAGTCAAGGTGCTTAATTTATCAACTAATCTAAGTTGTTTTTAACATTAAAATTAGAAATTTTTCCACAATTGGCTCAAAATATCAACAAGCTCTATAGGTTCAGTTTCTTATAAACTTTCTAAATGGCTTGTTGATATTTTGACCCAATTGTTGGAAAAATTTCTAATTTAATGTTAAAAACAACTTAGATTTAGTTGATAAATTAAGCACCTTGACTGATTTAAATGATTTCAATATGGTTAGTTTTGATGTTACCTCCTTGTTTACAAAAGTTCCAGTTGATGATTTACTAAGGTTCTTATCTGAAGAACTGGTTAATTATGATTTACCATTGCCAGTTCCTACTATCATTAAACTTATTAAACTTTGTATTGTTGATGCAAAATTTGTATTTAATGATGAGTTTTACACTCAGAAGTTTGGTATGGCAATGGGAAATCCTCTTCACCTGTTCTTAGTAACTATATATGGAATTTTTCGAAACAAGATTGCTTAACACTATCCTTCCCAATAGAGCTAAGTGGTATAGATATGTTGATGATATTTTGTGCCTTATGCCTAAGGAAGTAGATATAAACCATTTCCTTGTTAAATTAAATAGCTAGCTCATTCTATAAATTTTACTGTTGAATTCGAAGTAAATAACTCATTGCCCTTCCTAGATGTTTTTATTATTAAGGGTAACATTGATTTTAAATTTAAAATTTACAGAAAACCTACAAATAATTGTTCCTATGTACACTATTACTCTTCACATCAAGATAGAGTTAAAGTGTCGGTTTTTCTTCAATGTTTTGAGAGCTTTACGTATATGTAGTCCAGAGTTCATAGATGAAGAAATCTCTAAAATTTATGAAATAGCTAATGATTTAAAATACCCAAGAAACATAATTGATAAATCTTTTAAAATACTAGGAATACTTTTACAATCCAAAAAGGACAACCAACCTTATTCAACCAAAATATGTTGGTTCTCCTTACCATGAAAACTTGGTTGATATGCCTTCCTTTCTTAAGAATTTTAATATCAAAGTTGTATTTAAAATCTTGATACAGTAAAAGACTTTTGATAAAAATTCCCCCAAAATGCTGACGGATGTGTCTATAAGATTCCCTGTAAAATATGCGATAAAGTTTATTTTGGTCAAACTGGTAAAAGTCTTGAACTAAGATTAAAACAACATAAATATAGCATTAGAACTGGACAAGATTCTAATGCTCTATTTATTCATGTGAGAGATTTTAACCATCCAATTGATTTTCAAAATGCTGAGAAGGTTGTATCAAGAAGTCCATGGTTGAGAGAAATATAATAGAATCATGTTTCATTAAAAGCAGTTTTGAAAATAATATGAATATTTCTTTTTGGGTTTATATAAATTGGATTCATTTATAATTAATAAAATTTGGGAAGAATTTAATAATAAATTGGACTAATCTTAATTCTTGGGAAGAGTTTCAGGTCCTTTCATTTTCCTCTTCACAGAGTCGTGCGATGTTACGCTACTGTGAGGTGTAGTCTTTGTTAGTGTGATGTGACTGTGAGGTGTAGTCTCGCCCTTATATAAGCCCTTCTTGTCATGTTTCCTGTTATAGTTCCTTGATAATGTGAGTAGTCACGAAAGGCTTGGAATTCTTCTATTTTTTCATAGTGTTTTGCAATATATATATATATATATATATATATATATATATATATATATATATATATATATATATATATATATATATATATATATATATATATATATATATATATATATATATATATATATATATATATATATATTCATGCCGATTAGGTAAAACTTGCATTTGGCTTAAATAGCACCGCTCACTGCCATATAAGACAAGTGAAAATTTGTGTATGCAATAATTTCGCCAAAATCATTCTGAACATAAAGAAAAAAATATATTTCTTTGTGTTTGTTTATCATTAAATTAATGTTAGAGTATCTAAAATATTATTATGCCTAACTTTCTCTTCATAATTTTCTTTAACAATCCTTCCACAGATCTTAATGAAGCCTTAGTTTGTCATCATGCAAATTTTTTCAGCCAGTGAAAAATATCTTTCCCAAACCACTAAAAAATTTTCACGTCTTCAGAAAAAGGTCATGATCGTTAGTTTAACAAATAATAAAAATTAAGAAGGAATAACATGAAAAAGAACTGACGTATTTTAATACCTGTACTATGAAAAATCTGGCGAGGATTTCTTTCAATGAATTTAACCACATTGCTCAAATTTTGTTTATGCTGGAGATTATAATATTTGATGACTAAAACACATACATAATCCTGAGTTTCTTTGTCTATGAGACTTGTCAGTAAACATAAGCTTTTTCAGTCCATCAATGAGAATGTATATTCTGGAGACAGTGGAGAAGGGGAGAGGTATTATTATTATTATTATTATTATTATCAAAGAAGCGCTAAACCACAAGGGTCATACAGCGCAGCATGGCAGGGCAGGATGCAGGGATAATGGGTAGTAAGAGGGAGAGGGATGATTAGTAGGTTATGGAGTGCAGCAGGGTAGTGGATAGTGCAGGGATAGAGGGTAGCAAGAGATTGAGGAAGAAGGGACTGAGGGGAGTGCTAGAGGCATAATCTTCAGAGTTTGTGTAGTAAGTCAGTTGCTGTCAAAAACTCAATGAGAGAGTCAGGATTAAAGGAGGGTCCATCAGCAAGAAGGGAAGGTAAAGAAAGAGCAGCAGAGCGAAGACGTCGTTGGAGGTAAATTCTGTGAGCTCGTTGATAGAGTGGGCAGTCCAACAGAATATGACGAACAGATATTGGAACCTGACAATGCTCACAGAGAGGGACAGGGAGCCTCTCCATGAGATACCCGTGAGTAAGACGACTGTGGCCGATGCGAAGACGGGAGAGTGTAGTCTCCCAACCTCGACATTGGTGACAAGAAGAAGGCCAGAAACCTATATTCGGTTTAATAGAATGAAGTTTGTTATGTAGCAGGTCAGACCAGCGTTGTTTCCAACGGGTGCGAAGGTGGGTAGCAATGACAGAAAAATAGTCCGTGAATGGAACACTTCTATATGAAGCTGGAAGGTCACGTGCTGCCGACCGTGCAGCAGTGTCTGCCTATACATTGCCCTGTACGTCAACATGACCAGGGACCCAACAAAAAACAATATCTTTGTGTTTGCTACAGATACGGCGTAATCAAAGCTAGATACGATGAACTAAGGGGTGAGGTGTATCAAATTTTTGGATAGCCTGTAAAGCACTAAGGGAGTCTCAAACGACCACAAATGGTGACACAGGCATAGATGCAATACGGATAAGTGCCACAAGAATGGCATACAATTCAGCCAAAAAAATGCTAACCGAGGATAATAGATGCCCTCGCACGACGCTGTCCGGAAACACTGTTGCAAATCCGACGCCTTCAGAAGACTTAGAACCATCATTGTACACTGCGATGGCATGGAAATGAGAGTGAAAGTGGTCTAGAAAATGAGAGTGAGAAGCTGCCGTAGGCAGTTGGGCTTTCGCGCATGGCAGTGGAAAAGAAAAGACACGGACAGCAGGGGCTTCCCAAGAGAGCAGGGGAAAAGGAGATACCACATGAAAATAGAAAGGTGGTAGCTGAAGAGAAGACAAGAGCGAATGTAGGCGAAGAGAAAAGTGACGAAGTAAACAGGGGCGATGAACAAATAAAGAGCGTCTACTAACATCTGTGACAATCCTATACATGGAAGAATTGCGGAAGTCATGAGAGCGAGCATAATAGAGAAGGCAATGTGCATCACGGCGATCGGACAAGGATAGAATGTTCGCTTCTACATAGAGGCTCTCAACCGGTGAAAAACGAAAAGCACCGAGGCATAAACGCAATCCCTAGTGAAGGATGGGATTAAGGCTAGATAGAGTAGCAGGGAAGGCCGCCGAATATATCTGGTCACCATAATCAAGTTTCAATAAAATTAGGGCTGAATGAAGGCGAAGGAGAGTTCTACGATCAGCCCCCCATGAAGGATGTGCTAGGGTTTTAAGGAGGTTCAGCCGGCTATGACAAGTTGCCTTCAGATTATTATTATAATCAAAAGAAGCACTAAAACACAGGGTCATACAGAGCTGCAGAGCTGGGTAGGATGCAGGGAGAATGGGTAGTAAGAGGGAGAGGGATGATTAGTAGGTTATGGAGTGCAGCAGGGCAGTGGATAGTGCAGGGATAGAGGGTAGTAAGAGATTGAGGTAGAACGGACTGAGGGGAGTGCTAGAGGCATAATCTTCAGAGTTTGTGTAGTAAGTCAGTTGCTGTCAAAAAGTCAATGAGAGAGTCAAGATTAAAGGAGGGCCCATCAGCAAGATGGGAAAGTAAAGAAAGGACAGTAGAGCAAAGACGACATTGTAGTTAAATTCTGCGTGCTCGTTGATAGAGTGGGCGGCCCAACAGATATGACGAACAGATATTGGAACCTGACAATGCTCACAGAGAGGGACAGGGAGCCTCTACATGAGATACCCGTGAGTAAGACGAGTGTGGCCGATGCGAAGACGGGAGAGTGTAGTCTCCCAACCTCGACATTGGCGACAAGAAGAAGGCCAGAAACCTATACTCGGTTTAATAGAAGGAAGTTTGTTATGTAGCAGGTCAAACCAGCATTGTTGCCAACGGGTGCGAAGGTGGGTAGCAATGATAGCAAAATAGTCTGTGAATGGAACACCTCTATATGAAACTGGATGGGATTAAGGCTAGAGAGAGTAGCAGGAGAGGTCACCGAATATATCTGGTCACCATAATCGAGTTTCGATAAAATTAGGGCTGAATGCAGGCGAAGGAGAGTTCTACGATCAGCCCCATGAAAGATGGGCTGGGGTTTAAGGAGGTTCAGCCGGCTATGACAAGTTGCCTTCAGAAAGGTAATGTGAGGTTTCCAGGACAATCGACGGTCAAACATGAGGCCGAGAAACCTTACCGTATCACGTATCTGGGATACGCGAGCCGTATAGGTACAATGGATGATCAAAGACCTCTGAACGTCTAGTGAACGTAATTTGGTGAGTTTTCCTACTAGAAAATTTAAACCCATGAGTGGTGGCCCAATCGGAAACATGGTTGATTGCATGCTGGAGAGAAACTGCAATGATGTGACAGTCAGCACCCGCAAAAGCTATAGCAAAGTCATCAACATAGAGCGATGACCAAATATTGGATGGGAGAACAGATGCCATATTATTTATAGCAAGGAGAAAGAGTGTTGTGCTCAGAATACAACCCTAGAGGACACCTTCAGCTTGGACAAACTCCGGGGAAAGCACATTACTAACCCGGACACAGAAATGCTTTCAGTTAAGAAGGCCTTAAGGAAAAATGGTAGATTGCCTAGGAGCCCTAAGGAGTGGGCCTGGGCCAAGATATTATATCTCCAAGTTGTGTCATAAGCCTTCTCACGGTCAAAAAAGATGGCGATAACCGAATGGTTATTAGCAAAGGCATTACGAATATGTGTATCCAAGCGCAGTGAGTCAATGGTAGAACGGCCCTTACGAAAGCCATATTGACTAGTGGAGAGACTACTGTGTGTCTCTAAATACCACATCAAACGTCTATTAACCAGACGTTCCATCACTTTGCAAACTGGTAACAGCGATGGACGGTAGTGGGAGGTATCATGTCTCGTAGTACCCGGTTTGTGGAAAGGGAGAACAATAGCAGACTTCCACAGCTGGGGAAGAACTTCTTGCGACAATATAAGATTAAAGAGTCGTAAGAGGACTGCAAGGGCTGACTGATGTAAATGCTGTATCATGCGAATATGTATGCCGTCTGGGCCAGCTGCCGATGATCGGCAGGCGGAGAGTGTTGCCTCCAGTTCCAGAAAGATAAAAGGCACATTATAAGAATCTTCTCTGAGAGAAGAAAAATCTAAGGGCTCTAACTCGCTGGCAGACTTAGAAGAAAGGAACGAGGGGCATAGATGGAGCCCCTGAGAAATACGGACCAAATGATTACCAATTTCAATGGCAACGGCAAGAGGGTGTGCTATATCGACACCTGCTACCCGAAGAACAGGAGCTGGGTCAGGGGAGAATTTACCACTCAGTTTCCGTACTTTTTTCCAGACTGCACTCATCGAGGAAGCCGAAGTGATGGTAGAAACATAATTCCGCCAGCAAGTGCGTTTAGCGTCATGGATGACAAGCCGAGCAATTGCTCTCTTCTGCTTAAAATCATGGAGTCTCTCTGTGGTTCTGTTATACTGGTACCTGCCCCATGCAGCGTGTTTCAAACGTACTGCCCGAGCACAAGCAGGAGACCACCAAGGCACACACTTCTGAGAATGCTTGCCCGAGGTTTGGGGAATAGAATGTGAAGCTGCGGTTAGGATGGAGGTCGAGAAGAGATGTAAAACCTCGTCAATAGAGGACGAGGAAGGAGCCTCATGAAAAGCAGTAAGATGTGCGTAAAGGTCCCAATTCGCCCGGTCAAATTGATAGCGTGGGCTACGAGGAGGTGGAGAATACGAAGGAGAAGTAATGATGATTGGAAAATGATCGCTGTCATGCAAGTCCAGGAGGACAGACCAGGTGAAGTCTAGTACAGTTTAGGAAGAGCAGACCGAGAGATTGACGCAAGAGAAAGAATGAGTTTGAGGATCAAAATGGGTGGGAGTACCCGTATTTAAAACTGAGGGGGAGAGAAGCAAGAAATGCCTCCAACTGAACGCCCTGGGAGTCACAGTGAGACCCCCTTCCCCAGAGAAAATAGTGTGCGTTAAAATCGCCAAGTAACAGAAGGGGTGGTGGTAAGGAAGAAACCAGAAAGACAACATCTGGGATAGACATTGCCCGAGAAGGGGAGAGTAGTGGAGAAAGTCCCTCCACGGCTAACTTTTTTTTTTTGGGGGGGAGGGGCTCCGGGATCGGCTCCGCCCCCACCCCCGCCTCCCCCCTTCAAGTTCCTCTTTTTGAGAACCTCCCTCCTCACCCCCTTCCCTTTTTTACCCACTACTCTCACCACCATTCCCTTGTCATTCTCCTGGATCGCTCCTGCTCCTCGATTTTTTTTCGAATTTCATAATTTTTATTGAAGATCCCCCTATGGGGATAAGAGTATTTTCTCGATATCAATAATACAATTTTTCCATTTTTCAATGTTCCAACTCCTCGGATCAACTTTACAGAGTTGCCAACTACTCATTTACTTTGTAATTTTTGTGCCCTTCCCCCCATGGTTACCCTTTAAAATTTCTGAATATCAATAATACAATTTTTTTAGTCACCCTGTCTCCTCAGATCAAGATCTGACTTCACCACTATCCTTTAAGGACCAATTTTACCCACTTTTCGAGAATATCCATTTTTTCAATATTTTTTGTATTAATGTCATATCTCGGAGGGTGCTTCGTCTTCCTTAGATTTATTTCCTGGATCTCAGCTACCATACCCAATCAAGGTAAACAAATTTAGACTTAATATTGACTTATTCATAAGGGTATTTTTATCTCCTGGATCTCAGCTAAACACCACTATGTTATTAGCTTCAATCAAGAAGTAAGCATAATTGTTGAAGTTTTCCCTATGGGGTTTAAGAGGTAAGTGGTTTCCCACCTTTTAGAGTTCCTGGTAAGATTTTTAACACCAAGTGCCATGTATACCTTGGATAACACAATTTTTTCCAATTCAATACGTTTATAAATCAGAGGTGAATCATTACACAATTTTTTTTCAACATTTATTTGTTACACACAATTTTTTTCTAATGTGATTAATGACACATTTTTTCATAATTTATTACAATTTTTTCCACGCTTTCATTACCAACAAATACAACAAATTTCATATACATTTTCCATGTTTTTAGGTAACAGAATAAAAAGTTCCACTCTTTCATTAATAACAACAAATACAACAAATTTCATACACATTTTCGATAATTCATTTCACTACATTTCGTATACAACATTGGGAAAACATTACACATTTTCTCAAGTTCAACAAAAAATACAAATCAATGATACATTTTTCATGTTCACAAACTCCATTTCATTATCACTATTATGTAAGATCACACACACACACACACACACACACACACACAATACACAGTCAAAGAGTCAAAGAGATGTTAGGAAGTATTTCTTCAGTCATAGAGTTGTCAGGAAGTGGAATAGCCTAGAAAGCGACGTAGTGGAGGCAGTAACCATACATAGTTTTAAGACGAGGTTTGATAAAGCTCATGGAGCAGGGAGAGAGAGGACCTATTAGCAATCAGAGAAGAGGCGGGGCCAGGAGCTATGACTCGACCACTGCAACCACAAATAGGTGAGTACAGCCAGGAGCTGTGACTCGACCCCTGCAGCCACAACTAGGTGAGTACACACACACACACGAAGACAAGACTCAACAAATTCCTAAGTCACAAAATTCACTATTGTACCATACACAAGCCACATCTCTACACCTTACCCCTCATCTCCCCTGCACCTCACTCTCCATTTCATATCACTTTCCCCTTTTCACCTCACTCACACGATACTTAACCCAGGATAACACAAATTTTCTACAGTTCATTTTTAATTCTACATATAACATTCACACCATTTTTCTCGTTTTCGTAATACAACTAAGGATTTCACTCACAACCCAAAACATTTCACATTACCAACACATTATTACATATCACACATGCACACCTACAACAGCATATATCCTGATTTCATTACACAATACTCATTTCACATTCCTAAAACACACCAATACTCCCATTACACACCTATATTCATAACACTATTATTCATCCATTTTGGGTCATTTCTACTTGATCTAATTTCATTATACGGGATAAATGTTCTTTGGGCAGCCTGTATAGTGTTAAGAAAGCTGTCATATTGATAGCTCTCTTCGTTACCCAGTCCACAGTTGATAAGTGTTCTCTAAGTCCATTATAATGTGCTAAGCGAAAGTCTGGGACTGTTACTAAATTATCCCTACTATCATACATCCATTCAATGCTAAAGGTAACTGAATTGTGGTCGCTTGTGCCGAGTTCCTCAGTAATTTCTAAATTGTTAACAAGGGATTCCTTGTTTGCCAGAACCAAGTCAAGTAGGTTATTTTCCCTTGTAGGTTCTGTCACAAACTGCTTCAAAAAACAATCCTGAACTACTTCTAAAAAGTCGTTAGATTCTAAATTCCCTGTCAAGAGATTCCAATCAATCTGACTGAAGTTAAAGTCCCCTAGAATTACTACGTTATCGTGCCTTGTGGCCTTAACAATTTCCTCCCAAAGTAGTCTCCCTTGTTCCCTATCTAAGTTTGGAGGACGATATATCCCGCCTAAAATAAATTTTTCACACCCCTCTGAAAATTCTATTCAGACAGATTCTGTATGTATTATTTCAGACTTTATGCCCGTTTTTATGCAACAATTTAAATGATCACGGACATAGAGTGCCAACCCACCCCCCTTCCCGATACTTCTGTCTACTTGGAACAATTTAAAACCCTATATGTGACATTCAGCAGGCATGTCTCGATTTTTCATATTAAACCATGTCTCAGTTATTGCAAAAACATCAATTTTACCAGCACTTGCAACTAATCTCAACTCGTCCATCTTATTTCTAGCACTACGACTATTAGTGTAATATGCCTATAAAGACCCCCCTTTCTCTTTACCCTTCCTGCTCATTTCTGTTTTTCCACTATACCTATTACTGTCCTTGTCATCTAGTGCCAGTGGCTTTCCAGTATCCACCTTATTCAGCCTATTACTAGTTCCCCTAGAACTCATATTACTACACTGGGACTTCACGGTTTTTGCCCCAAAACCCATACCACTAACTTTTACTAGTTTAAAGCCCTAACAGCTCCATCCACTGCAGTTGCCAGTGCCGCCACCCCAGACCTAGGTAAGTGAACCCCATCCCAGGCATACATGTCATTTCTGCCATAGAAGAGGTCCCAGTTGTCAATTAATGTTACTGCATTTTCCTTACAGTATTTGTCCAGCCAGCAATTGACACCAATTGCCCTGGACAACCATTCATTTCCAACTCCTCTCCTTGGCAAAATACCACATATGACAGGGTTCCCACCCTTCCTAATTATGTCTGTTGCTGACCTATACCTGCTAGTCAGGTCCTCACTCCTACGTCTGCCAGCATCGTTGCCTCCAGCACTGAGACGGTTAATAGGATTGCTCCCATTACCTCTCATGATGTCATCCAGATGGCTAACAATATCCTCAATCCCAGCCCCAGGAAAGCAAACCCTCTGTCTCCTACTTCTATCTTTCAAGCAGAAGGCCCTATCCATGTACCTAATCTGACTATCCCTAACAAGAACAATGTTCTTACCTTCCTTGGTGTCGTTCATCATGATGTTCCCAGTAGTCGACTCACATTCATCACGTAGCATGGAGAATCGGTTCGATGTATCCACAACAGTTTCCTGGATCTTCGTTGATTCTACCTCTCCATCTGTCCTCTTGATCTTTAACTTTGTCCCATGCATTCCAGGCACTGTCCAGGTTCCTTTCTTGGCTTGAGGATTTTCAACAGGAAGATTACTACGAATCCTCTTGTTTTCCTCAGTCAGTCGCTGTATCTCAAGCTTAGCTACCCTCAGTTCTTCCTTCAGCTGCTGGTAGAGTAGCTCAAGAGAGGACATCTTGTTCAGATTCACAGAGAGCACTCAAGACACGTCTTCACAGAGCTAAGTACAGATCAGGTCTGGCTAAGTACAGGTCAAGTCTGAGCTAAGTACAGGTACTACGACTTCCACTATTACCCCTCCACCACTTTCTGCTTCACTTTCTAGACTATTCCTGATAACTGTGTGTGTGTGTGTGTGTTTGTGTGTGTGTATATGTGTGTGTATGTGTGTGCATGTGTACTCACCTAGTTGTGGTTGCAGGGATCGATTCATAGCTTCTGGCCCCGTCTCTTCACTGGCCGCTACACGGTAACTCTACCCGATCCATGAGCTTTATCATACCTCTCCTTAAAGCTATGTATGGATCCTGCCTCCACTACATCACTTCCCAGACTATTCCACTTCCTGATAACTCTGTGACTGAAGAAATACTTCCTAACATCCCTGTAGTTCATCTGAGTCTTCATCTTCCAACTGTGACCTCTTGTTGTTGTGTCTTATCTCTGGAACATCCTGTCTCTGTCCAACTTGTCGATTCGTCTCAGTATTTTATATGTCGTTATCATATCCCCCCTATTTCTCCTCTCCTCCTCATAGGACATACCCTTAGCTCAGGGACTAGTCTTGTTGCAAACCTTTGCACTTTCTCTAGTTTCCTTACATGCTTGCCTATGTGTGGGTTCCAAACTGGTGCTGCATACTCCAATATTATCCTAACGTACAAGGTGTACAGGGTCCTGAACGATTCTTTATTAAGATGTCGGAATGCTGTTCTTAGGTTTGCTAGGCGCCCCTATGCTGCAGCAGTTATTTGGTTGATGTGTGCCTCAGGAGATGTGCCCTTGTTATACTCACCCCAAGATCCTTTTTCTTGAGTGAGATTTGTAGTCTCTGGCCTCCCTAGTCTGTACTCTGTCTGTGGTCTTCTTTGCCCTTCCCTAATCTTCATGACTTTGCACATGGTGGGGTTGAACTCCAGGAGCCATTTTCTGGACCAGACTTGCAGCCTGTCCAGATCCCTTTGTAGTTCTGCCTGGTCCTCTTCCTCATGTCGTTCACAAATACCAGAAACAGCACAGGTCCTAGGACTGACCCCTGTTGAACCCCGCTCGTCACAAGCGCCCACTCAGACACCTCGCCACGTACCATGACTCGTGTGTACTCACCTAATTGTACTCACCTAATTGTGGTTGCAGGGGTCGAGACTCAGCTCCTGGCCCCGCCTCTTCGCTGTCTGCTACTGGGTCTCCGCTCTCCCTGCTCCATGAGCTTTATCATACCTTGTCTTAAAACTATGTATGGTTCCTGCCTCCACTATATCTTTCTCTAGACTATTCCACTTCTTGACTACTCTGTGGCTGTGTGTGTGTACTCACCTAATTGTGGTTGCAGGGGTCGAGACTCAGCTCCTGGCCCCGCCTCTTCGCTGTCTGCTACTGGGTCTCTGCTCTCCCTGCTCCATGAGCTTTATCATACCTTGTCTTAAAACTATGTATGGTTCCTGCCTCCACTATATCTTTCTCTAGACTATTCCACTTCCTGACTACTCTGTGGCTGAAGAAATGCTTCCTAACATCCGTGTGTGTGTGTGTGTGTGTGTTTGTCGTTCATATAAGCCGGATCTAACAGTTAGGTTGATCTGCACTAGAAATTGAAGTTTACACAAATTTTCTTTCATTAAATAACAAAAAGGCACAATACCGTGGCTGGAACAATACACACACAACCCACACATAGAAAAGAGGAGCTTACGACGACGTTTCGGTCCGACTTGGACCATTTACAAAATCACACAAACCCAAAGACAGGTGGAAGGGGTTATATATAGGCAGGCAGACAGGGGAGGGCACAAGAAAGTGGTGGAAGGGTAATAGTGGAAGTAGTAGTGGTAGCGGAAGTAGTAGTAGTGGAGTCAGTAGTTGGTCCAGCAGATCTTCATCTCTGAACACACCAACTCCAAGGCCATACGATCCCCATCGGGGAGAGGAACCTCTACCTCAACTAAAAGCTTGTACTAAGATGAATTATTCCAACAGAATCAAGATTAAACCTTCCAGTGGAACGGTTAATGACTCATCCAAGCTTGCTCTTGCTGTGGCCGTCAGGGGCGACTTACATGTCAAGATCAATAACATCCTAACACTTTAAGAAATCTTCATTGTTGTATGTGAAGACGATGTTGAGGCTGAAAAGTTACTAACCTCCTCTGCTTTGTCCACTCTATCAGACCGTGGCTTCAAAGTCATGTCCTCTCCTGCCATACGGGCTAAGAGGACTGTATTCTTGAAAAGACTTGACAAACTGATTACCACACAACCTGTTGTAGACCTAAAGACCTCCATTGAAGAACAAAATTCCTGGGCCTCAGTGGAAAGCATCACCAAGATTCCTACTGCTTCCTCCATGCTAAAAATCACTTTTACTGATGTGTCAATGGCTGTTCAAGCTATGGCTGAAGGCCTGGCCATACACTACTACTTTATTAACTCCTCTCATATTGAAGCTGAGAGGTACCATCATATTACTCAATGCTGGAGTTGCTACTCTTACCTACACTCTACAAAAGACTGCCCCACAAAAAACAAAAAGTTCTGCTCTACCTGCGGGTCTGAAGGCCACGATTCCAAGACTTGCACTTCTACTGCCCCACTTAAGTGCCTCAACTGCAAAAACAATCATCATACTCTCGCGGCAAAGTGCCCCACTCCTCGAGAAATTCTGAAAAAAAACCAGGAAGCAGAACAGAAGACACCTTCCAAGTCACCTACTTATGCTGCCATCACCAAACTCCAGGACGACACTACAAAACTTTTAAAAGCTACCCAACCCTCCACCACCGCTCCACCAGCTTGTGAACCTACGAAAATTCATTAGTTAGTTTTTTTAGTTTGATATCTTTATTATGCACCCCATACCCATCCTGTGGGCGGTAGTCAAAAGATTACAGAGGTACATAATGGGTCCAGGGACTGGACCTCAAAGTTTGATAGCTGAGCAAGTTACAAAGGTAATGAACTCAGATGGTCACAATCATGACAAGTTACAAAGGTATTTGCAGATTACAGAGGTATATATAGGGTCCAGAGACTGGGCCCCAAAGTTTTGATAGCTGAACAAGGTACAATGGTAATTAATTCACTAGTTACAAGGTAATGAATCATGTAAGTAAATTTACTTACGTCTGTACATGGTTGCACTCATGAACAAATTATAAAGCAATGAGCAATCTATTAGTCTACACCCAGCCACAACTGTAATGAGTTATTGGTGCAAATTTTAATTGTTGGGTCACACACACACATATACATATACACATACATATATACACATACACACGCATACATGTATATACATACACACATACACATACACACATGTACACACACACACACACACACACGTGTCAATGCTTTATTTACAGGGAGCAAAGTCAGGGTATTTTTCCAGAATGGTCTGTAATATACCACTGTGGATAAAATACTTTGACATATCTTGAACATTTCTGAATGAGTAGTCTCTGAATTCATTAATTTTATCGCACTCCAGTACATAATGACGCAGGGTGTGACAATAATCCAACTGGCAAAGTTTACATCTTGTTTGGTCTACATCTGGTGGTGGTGATTTAACCTGCCAAAGATACTTGTAACCCAGCCGGAGGCGGGCGGTAGTGACATCCAAGAGTCTGCTTATTTTGTTGGATGCACCATAGACATGTGGCTCCTCCTGCATGATAGAATGATGATAGATGGACTGACTGGTGTCAAACTCCTGAGTCTTAAGTCAATAAAATTCAGTTGAAGTTCTTTTCGTATTATTGTTCTCAAACTGCTAACTGACAAGCCAAGATTGTAATCTATCCCCTTTTTGAAAGCATAAAACTTAGCCAATTTATCAGTTCTATCATGCATCTGAAGACCAATGTGAGATGGAATCCACAGCATGTGCACTCTGACTCTACTATCCAGAATCCTACCATACCTGTGCCTGGCTTCTGACACGAGCATGCTACAAGTTATACTTGATGAGTTGAGAGCATTTATGGATGACAGAGAATCAGTTACAATTAGAGAGTTAACTTTAGATACATGGACGCATTTGAGTGCAAGGAGTATGGCAAACAGTTCTGTCTGAAGGGTAGAGGCCCAGTTATTGATGCATGCTCCAATTTCTTTAAGAGAGCCATCACTCTGTATGACAACAGCAGCACTACCAGCTGCACCAGTGGATTGGTGAACAGAACCATCAACGTAAATAATTTGTGAGAGAGTGTGCTGTTTGGCTAAATTATCAATACAGTTTAAGGCATCATGTTTGGCTTCAAGGCGAAGCTTTGGTTGTGATTTAAGAAGTAGTTTGGGGGGAAATGGAGGGATGGTAGTTTGGAATGGGGTAATATTCCATGGAGCGGAGAAGTGCCGCTGTTGCCTTACTTGCCACAGATCATGTATCTGATTCATGCGGAGGTCGGTTCCAGTTTTTTCGATCCATCTGGAGGGATGTTCACCAGTGCTGAGGAAAGTCTGGAGGGCTTCTGTGCATGGGTTTGAATGGGCTTGCCTGAGCATATTAACCCCAATAAGGATATTTCTTTCAGTAACACGATCTCTGATGCTTGGAATATCAAGTTCTTTCTGCATATTTAAAATTTTGGCAGTACGAGGGCATCCTAAAATGATCCTCATTGCTTCGTTCTGCAGTTTTTCCAACCCTCCAAGCTTCCAGTCAGACACAAGAGCAAGTAGTGGGGCAGCATAATCAACTAATGATCTAATATAAGCAAGATACATCATTTTCACAATTTTAACATTAGCACCATACCTGTGGTGAAACCCTGCCACAACTCTAAGTGCTCTCAGCCTTTCTTTGTATTGACGACAAAGTCTTGTTACAACAGGTCCAAGTAGTGGGACCTCAAAGCCTAGATACCTGTATCAGTTTACATATTCTAAAAGAGACCCATCATGCAACTGGATCTGGCGAACTGTGCCTCTCTGTCGAGGAGGACGCCTATTGAGTATCTTTGTTTTATCAGTAGAGATTATCAACCCCAGGTCCTGACACGAGGCTAGTACATGGTTAAGGATGTTTTGGGTGTTGGAGAATCCGGTGGTGTGAATCATTATATCATCAGCAAAACTGATCATATAATGATGGGGCTGGCTAGGCATAGCATTAAGTAAGGCATTAATTAGAATATTGAATAGAGTGGGACTGAGCACACCTCCCTGTGGGGTTCCTAATTCAAAGTCTTTAGTTATACTTCTATGCCCCTGGAACAACACAGAAGACTTTCTGTTGGACAGGTAGCCTTTAATCCAGCGGAGAAGCCATCCTCCAACATCCATTCTGGCAAGTTCACTAATGATTACATGTCTGTTGGCAACATCAAAAGCAGATTTAAGGTCAAGGAAGGTAGTGTATGAGCTGTCAGTGTGCAGAGTGAGAAAGGTGGCTATGCATTGGTGCACACTCCTTCCATGCATGAAACCATGCAACCGGGGGACAAAAATGTTTGATTCTGTACATGAGACGATTAAGAATCATCCTCTCAAATGTTTTACATAAGCAGCTAGTAAGAGATATTGGGCGAAATGAATTTTGTTGATTGGGCTTAGGAATGGGAATGATGAGGCTGTTGGTCCAAGATTTAGGGAGCTCCCCAGTTACATAGCTCATGTTGTATAATTCGAGTAAAGGATTGCCTGGTACTCGACACAGCAATCTTAGTATATTGTAGGTAATACCATCCTCACCAGGTGGCGTGGAGTTGCCTTTAGTTAGTGCTGCATCAAGTTCAAAGTCAGTGAAAGGAATGTTACAGTCATCTTCCTTGCTGAGCATAAAACAAACAAGTCTCTCCCTAACATCATATTTGTCATTTAATTTCGCCTGTGTGGTACTGGGAAGATTTTCATAGCTTGATGTAACAGCCCAAGCACTGACTAGCTCATTCGCCCTATGTAAGGGATGAGGGTGTGCAATCTGACCGGTTCTGTTACCCTTAATTCTATTTATGTCCCTCATTACTGTATGCTATATGCACACATGCATAATATGGCGATACCAGGTTCCTTCAACACTGTTATTAACGAGCTCTTCCGATTGAATAATATGCCAAACTTTACTTTTCCAGACTCTCCACTATCTGCCGACATCATGAAGCTCACCAAAGATTTTGGCAATGTCACAACACCTGAAATTCCATCTCCAAGAAACAGCCAATCAGCTACTTCCAACATCACCACCGCTGTGGACCAATCAGCAACCTTACCTGACCCATCTGTGTCTTCCACCTCCTCTGCTACTACTAACGAACCACCTGCTCCTTCTCCAACTCAACCACTAAAAGCCAAGAAAGCCAAGACACTCCCTCCTGAAAATCCACCTCAAGATACTCCAAGACCTGAAGAAATGGAAGAGGAAGCAATATTCAGACCAACTGAACCCCTCACTTTCTACACATATAATCCTCACACCCCGACGCTATATGCACCTCAGGCCGTCTATTCCATGCGTCATGGTAGTATCAAGTACACAGTTGCTTCTGGCTGCCCTCACCACACTGAAACAGCACTAATTGAAGACTTAGAAAAAGACAAAACCTTGATCAAACTTACTGTATTGTCAAAACCAGCTTTCAGAAGACTTCAAAATGGTTCTACGACAAGAACGTAAAACTAAACAAGAACACAGATATGAAGATTTCTATCCACCAATCACCGATGATCCTGTCTCCTCTCTGCATACTTAACGACCAATCATATTGAAGCATGCCTCCCCCTCCTCCCGCCGATCTCCAGCAACCATTTACCGACCAGTTCTACACATCCACCACCATGATGCAGCCTGCACAGCTTGCCGACATCGCCAGCCAAGTCCTGATCTCTCCTGCTCTATCCCACGATCGCCTCAGCTGCTGGGTTAAGCCCTGGCTATATCTCTACGACTAATAACACTCCTCTCCAGTGCTACTCTTCGTCTGTCCCGTCTTCCCCGCTCATCCCATTGGGATCTTACCTGAACTCGTTCGTTCGTTCGTTCGTCCTTTGTGTTACTGTGACTTTGTAAATGGTCCAAGTCGGACCGAAACGTCGTCGTAAGCTCCTCTTTTCTATGTGTGGGTTGTGTGTGTATTTTCTTTCATTCGTTATTAGATATAAAGTTTTATTCAATATAGTTTACAAAAATAATTCTGGCGCCAAAGTCTAACCAGGAAACTTCACCTGATCTGAAGTTTACTAACCTAATTAATTTTTTTGACAATATTCTAAAAAATATATCATAGATGACTTTAAATTTATTTAATATTTGCACAAAATAAAATTGTAGAGAGAAAAAAATCATTAGGTTTACCTAATGATTTTTTTCTCTCTACAATTTATTTTGTGCAAATATATTTCATGAACAAATTTTCAATGAATTCATTCGGAAAAAATAATAACTTTTTTTTATGATAATTTGTCGATTCGGCTTTGTACACTTTTAGTATTATTATTATCATCCAGAATTTATTTGACCTACTGTTAATTTGTTATGTATATATATATATATATATATATATATATATATATATATATATATATATATATATATATATATATATATATATATATGTAGTAAATTGTATAATATGGTTAAAGTTTTATATATATATATATATATATATATATATATATATATATATATATATATATATATATATAGTATGTACAATCTGTCAGTATGGCTCGAAGTAGATACTTCCGGTATGTATCCCATTCGGTCGGTCCACCCCCCACTTCCGGTCTATCCAACCCCCACTTCCGGTTTCCTTTTTTTTTTTTTCATCCTGAGCAGCCCCCTCAACCCCCTGAGCCCCTCATCCCTGAGCGGTCTCCTTCCGCGCGCTCGAGCCCCCGCCCTGCCGCGCCCGCCCGCCCGCCGCCCTTGCCCTTCCGCCGCTCGCGCCCCGCGCCCGCCGCGCCCCTTGCCCACCCCTCGGCCCCTCGCTGCCTTCTGCAGCGCCTTCTGCTGTGGATCGCCCCGCTCCTCGATTTTTCGATTTTTTTTTTTCATTTTTCAAATTTTTCATTTTTTCAATATTACTTCTGATATTTATTACTTGACCTCTATGGAGAGTCAGAGATATGGTAACCCCCTATGGGGTAGAAATTTTCTCGATTTCAATAAAAAGAACGAAAAGACTCATTTTTCAATATTCTATCATTCCTCCATCTCCTTGGATCAAGTTCCTTATGGGGTATAATATTTCACAATTTACTAATTCATCAGAAAAGACACCCTATGAGGTCTCTCTTTAAGTAAATTGAACTAAGACTTACCTACTTTGGAATTTCATCAAATTCACTTCCATCCCCCCCAAAACCCCTGCTCCACTTCCTTGGATCAAGATCACCCATCTCCCGCCCACACCCTCTTGGTGGTCAGTGACGTCACAATATTTCCTCGGACAAGCTTAAACATGAGAAGAGTACAACAAGTTCAATCAAGCGAGTCCAGGTGTGGTGCGCCGTCATCACTGGGTCGCCAACAAGTTCAATCAAGTATCTTTCCCTTATTATGTTAAAAGAATTAAAAGTGTGTGATGTGACGTCACAATATTTCCTCGGACAAGCATCCCTATGGGGTCTCTTTTTTAATGTAGGTTAACACTAATACACATTTTTCATTTATTTATTTATTATTATAGAAAGATACAATTTTTCCAGTCTTACATTAACATTTTTTTCAGGTATCAAGTCAAGTCATTGACTAAAATGAACATAACACGAATTAAGATTTCAGGTAACAGTCTAAAAAGATACATTTTCCATGTTTTCAGGTAATACGTTAATTTTCAGTCGTTTTAATACCCACTTTAAGATTTTCCACTTATAACTCACAATATTTTTTACTATTTCATCAGAAAACGATCCAATTCAACGAATTTTTAAGACGTTTCATCCACCCCAGCGCCTGAGGTCACGACCTCACCTGCTCTCTACCACACACACACACACACACACACACACACACCCCATCTCCCACCCATCACAGGACCACCCCAGCGCCT
>WNWK01024207.1:0-30042 GCA_009830355.1 Cherax destructor | reverse complement strand
ATTACTTTGAGGGCTGATTTCTTCCCCTTGTGTACCACCCGATTCTCCGAAAATTTGTCACCTGGGACGTGTCTCCCCCTATAATCCTTTCCTTCTCCTCCTGTTTCCTTCTGTCATGGGTGACCCCTTCGACTTCCTTAAGGCCGTAGATAAAGATTGACTTCTCCCTTTCCTCCTCCCACTGTGTCTCCCTTTGCCTCATCAGAGATGCATTAGCATCTTCCGGTTCTGTCATGGTTGTAGCCCCTGTGTTCCTCTGTGTGTCTGGCCTACTCATTTGCCCGTGTCCACTGCTTTATATTGTTGGGGCCTCTGCGTTTAGTGCATCTGCAACTTTGACTACCCTCTCATGTGTTGCTACTGTGCCCTCGTGCTTTGCTTCTGTGGAGCCCTTCTTGTCCCTGGCTGCTTTATCTATATCCCTCTCATGTGGTGTTAGTATCCTACTCATCTTGTATGGGGCCCCACGTGTGTCTGACAGTGCCTGAGCATACAAGAGTTCTTTTTTCTCCACATTCCCTATGACTGTGTCAGATGCCCCACGTGTGTCTGACAGTGCCTGTGCATACAAGAGTTCTTTTTTCTCCTCAATCCCTTTGATAGGTGTTGGTATCCTGCTCCTCTTGTTTCGGGCCCCACTTGTGTCTGGCAGTGCCTGAGCATTCAAGAGCTCTTCTCTTTTCTCAGCATTCCCTTTAGCTGTGTCTGATGCACACACTCCAAGCACCGATTTTGAACAGGTACTTGCATCTCTACTCTGCATCAGGCTCTGCATCTTCACTTCTAAGATCTGGATCTTGTCTTCTGCGTTTTTGACTTGCATTTCCCATTTTCTGCTCTCCTCAGCGATCCTCCTCTCCATTCCCTCGCTGATCTTCAATATCTTCCTCTCCCATTCCTTCTCCCTTTTATTTAGTTCCTCCTCCCACTGTGAACTCCCAGGAGCAACCATCGTACCCCTTGTTGGCATCCTTCTCCCTGTGTGTATGTGTGTGTGTGTGTGTGTGTGTGTGTGTGTATGTATGTGTATATGTATATGTGTGTGTGTGTGACCCAACAATTAAAATTAGCACCAATAACTCATTACAGTTGTGGCTGGATGTAGACTAATAGATTGCTCATTGCTTTATAATTTGTTCATGATTGCAACCATGTACAGACGTAAGTAAATTTACTTACATGATTCATTACCTTGTAACTAGTGAATTCATTACCATTGTACCTTGTTCAGCTATAGAAACTTTGGGGCCCAGTCTCTGGACCCTATATATACCTCTGTAATCTGCAAATACCTTTGTAACTTGTCATGATTGTGACCATCTGAGTTCATTACCTTTGTAACTTGCTCAGCTATCAAACTTTGAGGTCCAGTCCCTGGACCCATTATGTACCTCTGTAATATTTTGACTACCGCCCACAGGATGGGTATGGGGTGCATAATAAAGATATCAAACTAACTAACTCAAGCATCAACATATGCTGCAATCACTAAGCTACAATCAGACACCACCAAGATTCTCCAGGCCACCCAGGCTGCCTCCACCAGCTCAGCATCTCCTGAATGGGACTGTCAAGTTCACCCGCCTCAAGAACACACAGACTACCTTAGAAGAAATAGTCCACATCCTTCGTTCCAACATTACAACAGACCCCCTCAATGTCTGCTGTACAACTCAACTCTCAAGAACACAATTCAACAATCTCTGCTCTGGCTCTGCTGAGTAAATTCCATTAACATGCTGAAGTTCCCCAAGCACTTTACTATTTACCTAAAGCTGGGGGGGTGACTTCAATCAACCCTTATACAGCTGCCTTCTGGGCCTCTCCCACCGCCGCCTGCCAGCTTCCTGCAGTCCATCTACACCCGCCTCATCAGCTGCTACAGCTCACCCCAGCATCACACACACCTATGAACAACGCCTGCAGTTTATCTGCACATGTCGCCCAGAGTGGACGGGCCACTCACCTGTATATTCCCTCCTCCTACCCATCCCCAACCTTTTCCCAAATTTCTATCCTTACCAATCCTTCTTCCTTCCCCATCTTACCGACGCTAAGGTCAAATTAAGCTCAAGCTTCCTACGATCCCCATTGGGGAGGAGAATTTATACTCTCACAATAGCATCTCTATTCATTCACGATACCTTTTTCATCGTGTTAAGATAAAGCCAACACATGGTGTTATCAACGACTCCTCTAAACTTGCCCTTGCTTCAGCTGTAAAGACTTGCTTGCAGGTCAAATTCACAGCTATCCTCTAGCTTAATAAAGTCTCCTTAGTAGTCTGCACCGACGACCTTGAAGCATCAAAACTGACTGACGACACCGCAAAGAAGACACTAAATGACCGACAATTCATCATCTCCCCTTCACCCTCACTGCTGGCGAAACGTACTGTTTTTGTGAAACGTCTGGACAAAATTATAACAACCCAATCGATAGAGGACCTGAAGGCTTCAATTGAAGAACAAAACTCCTGGCCTTCGATTGACAACATAACAAAAATTCCTAATGCAACCTCAATGATAAAAGTCACCTTCACAGACATCGACATGGCAAATAGAGCACTGTCAGATGGCCTGGCCATCTCATACTACCACATACATCCACTACAACTAGAACCAGAAAGTTTCGCTCACGTCTCTCCCTGCTGGAACTGCTACTCTTATCTTCATTCAATGACCGAATGCCCAATTAAGGAAAAGAAATTCTGTTCCAACTGTAGCATAGAGGGACACGATTTCAAAACTTGTCCCACCACCAATGCCACTCCTACCCTGTCTTAACTGTAAGGGCACTCACCATACCCTTGTCTTAACTGTAGGGGCATTCACCATACTCATGTCTTAACTGTAGGGGCACTCACCATACCCTTGCCTCAACTGTAAGGGCACTCACCATACCCCTGCCTCAACTGTAAGGGCACTCACCATACCCCTGCCTCAACTGTAAGGGCACTCACCATACCCCTGCCTTCCCTAACAGGAAGTGCAGACTTAGGAGCTGCAGATGGTAGCACGCTCCAGCCTTGGCACCTACCCTGCCCTAGAAGGGCTGGGCATGGTGATCGACCCCATTTAAAAATTACCTCAGCCTAAATGGCACAACGAAAGGTGGATTTGAGACTTGGTACGTTTAAAAAATGCTAATGCTATTTTATCACGGAAGGTATTCGTGTAATTATCTCTAGTTATTCTACAAAAAAATATAGTTCCTCAGTTTTTGTTATATGAAAAATATCTTGCCCTTTATTCCCACTCAAATCCAAAAATATTTGGAATATTGCAAATTTCTCTTCGTGATAATTTAAAACTATCATTGTTTTATGGTTCCTGTTAATATTATCAGACGCCCACAGGATGGGTATGGGGTGCATAATAAAGATATCAAACTAACAAACTAAACTGTTAATATTATTGCATTTATTTCAATAATAAATGGTGGGTTTCATCAAATAGGTCAATAACTTGCTTCCGAGATAGCGCGTGAAACGCCTCCGGGCTCGGATTTTTTTTTATTTTTCGCGAAAATTGGTGTAGTTTTATTGTCTAGTGGTGTTCTAGAGTTGTTATCCCCTAAAAAACACCGTTTTCTTTTACTCAATGTCCGTCTATGTCATAGAAGACGACATGATGAAGGGGAAATAATTTTATATCGAAAATCCTGGAAGTACAGTCGCCTTGTTACGGCCAATTTTATTAGTTCTAGTGTATATATCATGTTTATATGTGTTTTTAGTGTTTATTTAGTCATTTTAGATGATATTAGATGATATTAGCGTAATAAGAAAAATTATTCCTGGCACCCAGGAGTAGCCAGAGCGGGAATGCTAGAGCGCGTTCCTGATTGGCTGCCACTACCCGGGAAGCTCCACCCACACACATATAGTGCCATATAGTCAATTATAACATTATAATGAATAATACAACTAATAGCAATAAAAATACGGAAACAAAAACGATAAAAATTACGGGATGCGAGCAGTCATGTTGGTGGCGACGATGTCACCATACATGATATAAATGGTTGTAATTCCTTGTAGAAACGTCGTAGAACATTGATTCTGGTGTAGCCAGAAAGTTAAGCTATTTTTCTATACCAATAACGCAATTTTCATATTTTTTCGAATATTTTTTTCGCTCGCGAGCCGCTGACGAATCTTGCTCCAAAACTTTTCCGGTTGACGTTTATACTGGTTTGCTTGATGAACAAGATGTTTCCATAATTCGTTCTTATGCTGGGAAATCAAAGTAATTAGTTCTCTCCTCAACCTCTGCAGTACAGCCCGAGTTGGCTGACTTGTGAGGAGATGCCTGTTACATTCAGTTTGATAATTCCTCATGCAGTCACGTATTTCGGAAGTAGGTTTATATTGCTGGTACATTTTTGATGTTGTTGTTTGACAAGTTGCCTGTGTTGCCTCTAGTATACGATCATGCAAAGAGTGTAATGCGTCATCGATTTTATTGAGAGTCTGGCCATCAAGTGAGATGGTATCATCATGGCCCAGGTATTCTCTGAATGGGTCAAATCCCAGAGAGTTTAAGTTAATTTTTGGAGGAGTGGGAATCCTAAACGGTGATGCCTGCAGAGTGATGATAACTGGGATGTGATCGGAACCCACATCGCCACCAGGGAAGACCCTGCAGTGGTAGAGGTCACAATCTCTATTGGTCAGGACTATGTCAGGTGTCCCTGGATGATGGCCTACAAATGATTTAAAAAAGGGTCCTTGAAAGGAGAGGTGTCTTGCTGACATTATATTAAATAACTGATTTCCTTTTAAGTCACCCCGTTGATTTCCGACTCCACAGTTGAAAAGTGCAGGATGATGGGCATTAAAATCACCAGCTAGGAGAGTGGGAACATTTCTAGTAAGTAACCCATGCAGGGGGATAGAGGCTATATATGACTGCCGAGGAGGAAATAGACAGTATCAACTATTAAAGGACCATATGAGGTCGTCAGTTCTACAGCAAGAATGTTGTCCTCATCAAAATGTATGGGGCGAAATGCATACCCTATTTTAACTAGGATGGCCACTCCACTGAAGTGCCCTCTCGATTTCTCTATAGTATAATACCCACGTAACTTAATATGTTGGTCTTCCCTTGCAGCTGTCTCATTTAGGAGGATTATATCAGGGTTGTGGTTACACAATTCAACCTCAAGGAGGAAACGGTTGTTAAAGAAATGTTTTATATTAACTTGAATTTTTTTTATTCCCATTATTTCTTGTATTTCGTGAATGTATTGGAGGCTTAGGAATGGTTCCTGAACTGCGAGTGCAAGGTCTTTCCGAGTGCACACTCTCTCTACTCGAGTCATCATGGGAAGAAGCGTAGTTTTGAGTAGTTTGTTGCGTATTGACCATGACCCCTTCTTCACTGGAGATAGAGACATCTAAAGAAGCATCAGAGTCCTCTGAGTCATGAGTTGAGTCAAAACCATGTTCTGATCTCAATGGACTGTCATGGGGAGGAGACATAGGATGTTCCAAGGAAGAGTTTGCCAAGTCATTAGAAACATCATGTAGAGGTATTTGAATTACAGGTTCAGCTTCAGAAGTGGCATTTTGTGCACCATTATCTGGTACAATTACATTGTTGGATCTTAGTGAAGTAGACTGAGTTGGTACTGGATCTGTCGTTGCAGTAGGGGTGTGAGTGAAAGAAGCAGGTTGCGCATGTCTGGGACTAGTGAAGGGCACATACGTCCTTTCTTGAGAAGGTTGGTCCATAATCAACTGTATATTAATTGGGATAATTATGGGATTAAACCCATTGGCCACTAACAAGTCATTGAATATGGAGGAACAGAGTTTAACATTGTTTCCAGCAATCTCCTTGGCCAGCATGAAAAGAAGAGGACCTCTCTCTGCCTCAGATGATCCAGGAGATTTAGGTAGTGGTACTGACCCCGGAGCTTGAGACACAATAGGGGGAGAATGGGGTGCAGCAGGAGGGGCAGTAGTCCAAACATTGGAACTCGCAGAGGTGGCTGGAGGAGGCCCACCATATCCAGTGAGGTTTGGAAATGATGCTTGAGACATTGTTGGAGGTGCTTGAGTTGTGGGTTTTGCAGAAGTTGCCTGTTTCTTAGCCTCTAGAATTTTCTGAATTGTATCTTTCCTAGCAGGACAGTTTGGGGAAACAGCATGATGTTTCCCATGGCAAAGGACACACTTGGGGTTGTTTTTATTATGACAAACTTTGAAAAGATGCTCATCAGAACATATACTGCAAAGAGGTGTTTGTCTGCCACATTTGTTTGAAGTATGTCCAAACTCATAGCATTTAAAACATTGCATGACCTGGACATATCTCTCCAGAGATTTGATCAGGAGGGCATCTGGTCCAGAGTATTTAAACCCATGTTGACACAGGAATTTAGCTTCATTTGGAGTTTGCAGGATTAATTTAGTGAGAATCGATTGCTGGAGGCTAGAAAATTTGTAGCCTTAGCACTGTAATTTCAGGGTTCTCGCTTTAAGGTCTGCAATGAGTTGTTCGGAGAGCATCCGCAAAACTATTTATCCGTGCTACAAAGACAGTCTTTGAGCTTGATAACTCTCAGGAGGAATGGGGATAACTCCCAGAGTCTGTAATTTGTCACAACATCAGGCTTGAGAGCTGAAGTAGTTATTCCTCAGAAGAGAGAGCAGTACTGCACCAGTGCCAGTAGTAAAAAGATCAACTGGTGCAACGTGAATTAGAGCAAATCATTGCAAATTTCTCTTAGATTTCAGGTTGTCTGGAACCCGTATCCTACTCGTATCGTGTCATGATGCCTGGGAAGGTACATCAGACACACAATTCCTTAAAAAAGCAAAATTTTCCTGTGAGGAGACCTAAACATCCTAAGTCAGCTGACTTATGAAGATCAGCCCTCAATGACAGCCTACCCTCGAGCAGTGAGGGGGACAGCCTACCCTCGAGCGTAGCAGCTGAGCGGAGGGACAGCCTACCCTGAGCAGTGAGGGACAGCTACCGAGCAGTGGGGGACAGCCTACATACCTACCGAGCAGTGAGGGGACAGCCCTGAGCAGTGAGGGGGACATCACCCCGAGCAGTGAGGGGGCACTCGCATGAGGGACAGCCCCTGAGCAGTAGGGACACCACTCGAGCAGTGAGGGGACAGCCTACCCTCGAGCAGTGAGGGGACAGCCACCCTCGAGCAGTGAGGGGACAGCCTACCCTCGAGCAGTGAGGGGACAGCCTACCCTCGAGCAGTGAGGGGGACAGCCACCTCGAGCAGTGAGGGGGACAGCCTACCCTCGAGCAGTGAGGGGGACAGCCTACCCTCGAGCAGTGAGGGGGACAGGGCCCAAGACAGAGATCGACCGGATTTTAAAAAACCTCACGGGCTACTGGATGGTCACAATGTCTTGTGTTAACTCTCTAAGGCGAAGTTGCCGAAAAAGAAGAAGATAGGAAAGTCAGAAGGATAGCAGTGTAAAAAGTGTGTGTGTGTTGGCCAGTGTAAATGTTCAGGTGGGGTAAGGATGGGGGAGGATGGGGAGGGAGAGAGGGGGAACAAGCAAGCTTATCACCGCCTTACCCTCTTGAAGGGATGGGGCTCGAAGTGACAGCAAGCAAGTTTTCCTCTCAGCTCTGGTCGAGAATTACTCAGGATAACCCAAAAACTTGGGAATCAGTGTTCAGAGCAGGAGCGCAGACGACGACGACCTCTCTCGACGGCGGCAGCGTGGAGCGTATCGTATATCTATAAACGACCGGTGTGTGTTATGCTGAGACGAGTTGTATCAGCTGATGAGGCGGGTGTAGTTGTACTTCAGGAGGCTGGCGGCGGCGGAGGGAGAGGCACAGAAGGCAGCTGTATTAGGGTCGATTAACATTGGAGGAGAAATCACTGATACGTTCCATTGACGAGTGAGGTGAAGTGTCGTTGTGAGATGTGTTTCAATTTAATTGGACGTTGTAGCATAGGATGCTGGAGGTTTGTATAATGTCGTCAATGGTATTGAGTGGAGTGGCAGTACAGGTGAACTTGACAGTTCCTTCTTGGAGACGTTGAGTAAGCTCAGTGGGCATCATTGTTGTGGGAAATTGTCGAGTAGTCCAATATCTGACACCATTCACAGTACATGGTGGTAGTGACGGAGTGGGAGTGCTGGAAGACGGAGTCTCTGATTGGTTCGTAGTAGAAGGATATGAAGGCTCCTCATTGGTGGAAGGTGGTTGTGGCGAGACTGGCAAGGAGGCAGCTGATTGGTTCTCGGTAGTGGTGGTGGTGTGAGGTGGAGGTGAACTCTCATTGGTGGAGGCTGGTGTAGCAGGAGCGTCATCTTCAAGCAGCAATTCTTTCAAGTCTTCTGGTGCAGCAAAACTGACGACTTTTGGAATTATCTTTAAAATCTCAGCTGAAGGAGGACTTGTTGTTGTTGGTGGTGGTGGTGGTGAAGGAGGACTTGTTGGGAAGTTGAATGTTGGCATGTTGTTGAGGGCAAGAAGTTCATTCATAGTTGTGTTGAAGGATCCTGGTTGAGCTGCGTTGTTCATGTGAGCAAACATCATGCAGTAATAAATCTTCGTGGAGATGTCGTCAGGCAGAGGCGAGGCGGGTGGTGGTGGTGGTGGGGGTGGTGGTGGTGGTGGTGGTGGTGATGGTGGTGGTGGTGGTGGTGGTGGAGGCTGTTGAGTGGCTTGCAGGATCTTGGTGGTTGTAGACTGGAGTTTGGTTATTGCAGCATAAGTTGGAGAGTTGCCTGGTGTTTTCTTAAGGTCTTCCTTTAATTTCTTGGAAAGGATCTCCTTACGAACAGGACATTTGGCTGCCAGAGTATGATGATCACTTTTATAGTTGATGCGCAGGGAGTGTAGCAGCAGTAGTGGAGCAGGTAGCAGAGTGGAGTGCAGGTAGCAGCAGTAGTGGAGGTGCAGGTAGCAGCAGTAGTGGAGGTGCAGGTAGCAGCAGTAGTGGAGGTGCAGGTAGCAGCAGTAGTGGAGGTTGCAGGTAGCAGCAGTAGTGGAGGTGCAGGTAGCAGCAGTTGATGAGAGCGTGAGGTGCAGGCAGCAGTAGTGGAGGTGCAGTACACGTATGATGCAGGACTGCAGTGAGAGTGCAGTAGGAGCAGTAGTGGAGGTGCAGGTAGCAGCAGTAGTGGAGGTGCAGGTAGCAGCAGTAGTGGAGGTGCAGGTAGCAGCAGTAGTGGAGGTGCAGGAACGAAAGTCGTGACCTTAAGACCCACAAGTGGAACATATTTTCTTGTTCTTGACGTGACAATCGTTGGTAGAATGACTGTAGGAAAAACATGTCCAGCAAGGTGAAATTTGCTTGAAACGTTCAGGTTCAAGTTGACCAGGGTTGATGTAGTAGTATGAGACATCTAGACCATCAGAGAGAGCTCTGGCAGCCATGTTCACGTCTATAAACGTGATTTTCAGCATTGATGAAGCATTGGGGATCTTGATTACAGCTTCTAATTCAGCCCAGTCGTTGAGATCTTCAATTGATTGCTTGATTTCGTCGGTAGTCATGGAGGTGATGAGTTTGTCCAGCCTTTTCATAAACACCGATCGTTTTGCTCGCATAAATGGTGATGTTGAGAGAGCAAAGCCTTGATCATCAAGGGTCTTGATAGCAGGTGGTGAGAGGACTTTTTCTTCTTCCTCATCATTGATGAATGTGACAAGGAAGGCTTCGTGAAGATTAGTAATTCCTGAGAATTTCAACTGCAAACTGCTTTTGAGGGCAGTTGCAAGGGCAAGCTTGGAAGCATCAGTGGTTGAAGAGTCCTTAGCCTTGATCTTCACTCGGTGAACCATCGTGGATCAGGTAAAGGTTCCCCTCCCCAACGGGGATCGTAGGGAGACTGGAGAGTCAGAGCTGCTATGACCTGCCTGGGCAAGAATCAGTAGCAGAATCGCAATGTCTATTGCCTATTCGGCGAGGGGGCATGGAGCTTGATTGACCTGAGCGTCGGTAAGCTGGGAAGGAAGAAGGATGGGTAAGGATAGAAATATTGGAAAAGGTTGGGTAAGGGTAGGAGGAGGGAATATACAGGTGAGTGGCACGTCCACACTGGGCAGCATGTGCAGATAAACTGCAGGCGACATGTGCAGATAAACTGCAGGGGCGAGTTGTTGCAGCTGATGAGGCGGGTGTAGGTGGACTGCAGGAGGCTGGCAGGCGTCGATGGAAGAGGCCCAGAAGGCAGGCAAGGTCGAGTAGGCAGTCACATTACAGTGATGTGTTGGAGAAATCACTGAAGCGTTCCATTCACCAGCAAGGTGAACTGTCTTTGTGAGATGTGTTTTTCTTTAATTAGACGTTGGAGCTTAGGATGTTGAAGGTCTCTTATAATGTTGTCGAGGGTCTGGAGTGGTCTGGTATTACAGCTGAACTTAACAGTTCCTTCGTGGAGATGTTGAGTAAGGTCAGTAGGCATCATTGTTGAGGGAAATTGTCGAGTAGTCCAGAATCTTACACCAAACATGGTGCATGGTGGAAGTGTCGGAGTGGAAGGGCTGGAAGGCGAAGTCTCTGATTGGTTCGAAGTAGTAGGAGATGAATGCTTCCCATTGGTGGAAGGTGGTTGTGGCGTGGCTGGCAGGGAGGCAGCTGATTGGTTCTCGACATTGGTGGTATTTTGAGGTGGAGGTGAACTCTCATTGGTGGAGGCTGGTGTAGAGGGAGCGTCATCTTCAAGCAGCAATTCTTGCAAGTCATCTGGTGCAGCAAAACTGACGACTTTTGGAATTATCTTTATAATCTCAGCTGAAGGAGGACTTGTTGGTGGTGGTGGTGGTGGTGGTGAAGGAGGACTTGTTGGTGGTGGTGGTGGTGGTGGTGGTGGTGGTGGTGGTGGTGGTGGTGGTGGTGGTGGTGGTGGTGGTGGTGGTGGTGGTGGTGGTGGTGGTGGTGGTGGTGGAGGCTGTTGAGTGGCTTGCAGGATCTTAGTGGTAGTAGACTGGAGTTTGGTTATTGCAGCATAAGTTGGAGAGTTGCCTGGTGTTTTCTGAAGGTCTTCCTTTAATTTCTTGGAAAGGATCTCCTTTCGAACAGGACATTTGGCTGCCAGAGTATGATGATCACTCTTACAGTTGATGCAGGTAGCAGCAGTAGTGGAGTGCAGGTAGCAGCAGTAGTGGAGGTCAGGAGCAGCAGTAGTGGAGGTGCAGGTAGCAGCAGTAGTGGAGGTGCAGGTGCAGCAGTAGTGGGGTGCAGGTAGCAGCAGTATGGGAGTCAGCAGGTAGGCAGAGCAGCAGAGTGGAGTGCAGGTAGCAGCAGTAGTGAGTGCAGGTAGCAGCAGTGGAGTGCAGTAGCAGCAGTAGTGATGCATGGTAGCAGCAGTAGTGGAGTGCAGGAGCAGCAGTAGTGATGTGCAGGTAGCAGCAGTAGTGGAGTGCAGTAGCAGCAGTAGTGCAGGTGAGCATAGCAGCAGTGATGAGGTGCAGCGTAGCATGCAGTAGTGGTGCAGTCAGCAGTAGTGGAGTGCAGGTAGCAGCTAGTGAGTGCATGCAGTTAGTGCAGCAGTGATGATGCAGTGCTGCAGTGTGCAGGCAGCAATGCAGCGTGAGGTCGAGCAGCATGAGGCAGGTAGCAAGTGTGCGAGGCAGGTGAGCAGCAGAGTGAGTGCAGGTAGCAGCAGGTAGTGGCAGGCGCAGATGTGCAGCAGAGTGGAGGTGCAGGTAGCAGCAGTAGTGGAGTGCAGGTAGCAGCAGTAGTGGAGGTGCAGGTGCAGCAGTAGTGGAGTGCAGGTAGCAGCAGAGTGGAGGTGCAGGAGCAGCAGAGTGGAGTGCAGGTAGCAGCAGTAGTGGAGGTGCAGGTAGCAGCATAGTGGAGTGCAGGTGCAGCAGTAGTGGAGGTGCAGGTAGAGCAGTAGTGGAGGTGCAGGCAGTCAGCAGTAGTGGAGTGCAGGCAGACAGAGTGGAGGTGCAGGAGCAGTGGAGGCAAGCTAGTGGAGGTGCAGGTAGCAGCAGTAGTGGAGTGCAGGTAGCAGCAGAGTGGAGTGCGGTAGCAGCAGAGTGTGAGGTGGAGCAGTGCAGTGGATGCAGTGCTAGTGGAGTGCAGGTAGAGCAGTAGTGAGGTGCAGGTAGAGCAGTAGTGGAGGTGCAGGTAGCACAGTAGTGGAGGTGCAGGTAGCAGCAGTAGTGGAGTGCAGGTAGCAGCAGTAGTGGAGTGCAGGTAGCAGCAGTAGTGGAGGTGCAGGTAGCAGCAGTAGTGGAGTGCAGACAGTAGCAGCAGAGTGGAGTGCAGGTAGCAGCAGAGTGGAGGTGCAGGTAGCACAGTAGTGGAGGTGCAGGTAGCAGTAGTGGAGGTGCAGGTAGCAGCAGTAGTGAGGTAGCAGGTAAGCAGCAGTAGTGAGGCAGGCAAGCAGAGTGAGGTAGCACAGTAGTGGAGGTGCAGGTAGCAGCAGTAGTGGAGGTGCAGGTAAGGAGCAGTAGTGGAGGCAGGAGCAGCAGTAGTGGAGAGTGCAGGTAGAGCAGTAGTGGAGGTGCAGGAGTAGCAGCAGAGTGAGTAGCAGCAGATGGGCAGGAGCAGCAGTTGGAGTGCAGGAGCAGCAGACGTGGAGGTGCAGGTAGCAGCAGGAGTGGATGCAGGTCAGCAGCAGAGTGGATCGCGTGCAGGTGAGGAGAGTAGTGGAGGTGCAGTGTAGAGCAGTAGTGAGGTGCAGGCACCAGTAGTGGAGGTGCAGTAGGCAGTAGTGGAGGTGCAGGAACGAAAGTCGTGACCTTCAGACCCACAGTGGAACATATTTTTTGTTCTGACTAACAATCGTTGGTAGAATGACTGTAGGAAAAGCATGTCTAGCAGGGTGAAATTTGCTTGAAACGTTCAGGTTCAAGTTGACCAGAGTTGATGTAGTAGTATGAGACAGCTAGACCATCAGAGAGAGCTCTGGCAGCCATGTTCACGTCGATAAACGTGATTTTCAGCATTGGGGATCTTGATTACAGCTTCTAATTCAGCCCAGTCGTTGAGATCTTCAATTGATTGCTTGATGTCGTCGGTAGTCATGGAGGTGATAAGTTTGTCCAGCCTTTTCATAAACACCGATCGTTTTGCTCGCATAAATGGTGATGTTGAGAGAACAAAGCCTTGATCATCAAGGGTCTTGATAGCAGGTGTTGAGAGGACTTTTTCTGCTTCCTCATCATTGATGAATGTGACAAGGAAGGCTTCGTGAAGAGTGGAAATTCCTGAGAATTTCAGCTGCAAATTGCTTTTAAGGGTAGTAGCAAGGGCCAGCTTGGAAGCATCAGTGGTTGAAGAGTCCTTAGCCTTGATTTTCACTCTGTGAGCCATCGTGGATCAGGTAAAGGTTCCCCTCCCCAACGGGGATCGTAGGGAGACTGGAGAGTCAGAGCCGCGAGGGGGATGTGTTGACAATCTTTGTGATCTTATATAAACATTTTTTAAGGTGTAAATTTTTTTAAAAGTTTTTTAAAAATCGTTAGTATTTTAAATAGTTTATTTTTTTTTATTTTTTACATTTCAGGGTTTTGTAGAATTTTATGAGTACCTATATGCATATTAGGAGGAGAACAAAAATATTATTAAAGTTGACGTTCCATCTTAAAAAAATATATTTTGAAGTCTAACTAATATATTTTATCGAGTCAGTTATTGAGTTATTTAAGATAATTTCCAAAATACTACTCAAATTAAATTTTCAAGAACTGTCAACCAACAAGGATACAAGTGGGCGCCAGAGCTGTTGACAGTGCACTGGACAGCCCTACCAGGCAGCAAGAGGCATAACATCTCTTTGACATAAACATCTCTTTGACATTCCCGTGTCCGACTAAATCTATACAAAAATTCAATTCGCATAAAAGGGCCTAAAATCTGGAACTCCCTGCCTGAAAACTCTAGAACTGCAGACACAACCTCCATTTTCAAAAGCACCATTAAAAAACATCTTATCTCACTTACGCACTCAACCGGTAGCTAACCATACGAAAACTACTTTATCTTGCACATATCCACAGCAAAATACACTTATTGATATCTGTGATTCTCCTTAATTTGCACAGTTCTAACCAAAATTCTAATACAACTATTGCTTCATAATACTTAAGCTAGTCATAAGTTTGCCTAAGACACTCCAATATAGAAACTATATTATGCCAATATATCACCTTTATCATTAATATATAAATATATATATATATATATAATATATAACTTCTTATATAATTGTTAAATTCTCAATGTTTAAATTCCAGTACCTAAATTTTGTAAACCTAACCTAACCTAACCTTACAATCTGTATATTCATTGTATAGCTATTGAGTAAGACCTATCATAAGACTGCCTGAAAAGCCTAGGCATACCTAGGCATATTATTGGCCATCTTGTAATATCAACTTTAATGTATAACTATAAATACCCCCCACCTTGTATTACATGAAATAAAGAATTTGAATTTAAATTTGAATTTGAATTGCTCCCAGCACATTCTGCAACGACTTGCTTTAGCTAGCATTACGGGTGTGGAAAGCCCTGGGTGTGTACCGTATTACACTGATGGCTCCAGAGACCCAGAGGCTGGCCGCACAGCTGCTGGGATGTTCCACAGCAATCTGACAGAAGGTTGGTGCCTCCCTGACCATCACCATTCCCCCGTCATCCATGTTGATTCCAAGTCAGCAATCCAGGCAATTATGCACAAAGAGCCAAGGGACAACATACACTTACTCACGTCCATTCGGGGCGACCTGCAGACGCTCATGGCCCAGGGTCGCAGAGCCACCATCAACTGGATCCCAAGCCATGTGGGTATCCCCGGCAATGATGCAGCAGATGAGGCTGCTAAGACTGCAACGCTCGAGGCACAGCCACATGGTGCAATCTCCATCAGCCTCAGCCATATTATGCTATGGGCTACCAGTGCGGCCTGGCGCCCACTTCCTGACCCTGGGGATTCACGGAGCCGCCGCTGGTATGACAGAGCGACTCATAGGCGCCCCTCCGAGTATTCGGAAGCAGACCAGGAACTGCGGGTGGCTATCCACCGCCTACGCTTAGGGTATCCCACCACTGCACAGATCATTGAACGGGTAAGATAGGAGCTCTGTGCCTACTGTGACCGGATGGTTTCGACACTCCTGGTGCCCTACCTGTTAGACTGGTCGCTCACCATGCCCAGCCCTTCTAGGGCAGGGTAGGTGCCAAGGCTGGAGCTTGCTACCATCTGCGGCTCGCAATTCTGTCCTTCCGTCAGCCTCCTTGGGGCGGGAAGGTGGCAGACCAGAGGGCCTGGCAACTATCTACCTACCTGCCTCGTGCTTGTGGGCGAATATGGCTAGGCCTGGGACCAGTTGGTCCCACCGCTGAGGTACCCCTCCCATGGGAGACTTCGGGCTCTGCTACTCCCACGCCAGGGAGCCGGAGCCGGGTCGCCATCTGGTAAAGACCCGGGCCGGTAGATTTCCCGGTGAATCAACACCTCCTCCTCCTTGAGAACTCGGGGTTGATTACCATGCCCAGCCCTTCTAGGGCAGGGTAGGTGCCAAGGCTGGAGCTTGCTACCATGTGCGGCTCGCAAGCCTGCCCTTCCCGTCAGCCTCCTTGGGGTGGCCTACCTGCCTCGTGCTTGTGGGCGAATATGGCTAGGCCTAGCACTGGTTGGTCCCACCGCTGAGGGGTACCCCCTCCCATGGGAGACTTCGGTCTCTCCAACACCTGAGAACCCGGGATGGGACACAACTCCCACGGTCCCCCCTAGGGTGGGGAACACTTCCACAAGCCCTCCTGGGGCAGGGACGGTGCCAGAGCAGGAACCTGCAGCTCATAGGACTGTCGTTGGCAGACCAGAGGCCTAGCTTCTCCCTACGAGCCCCGTGAGGGAGGGAAATGTGTTAGGCCTGGGGACATTTGGTCCCAGAAGATGAGGAGGAACTCTTACCTCCTCCCATGGGCGACATAGGTCTCAAGACAGGAGCCAAGGCCGGGTCACCATCTGGAAAGACCCGGGCCGGCGAATCAAGAACCCGGGACAGATCGACACCATGCCTAGCCCTTCTAGGGCAGGGTAGGTGCCTGAGCCAGAGCTTGCTTTCACCTGCGCTCACAAGACTGCTCTTCCCATTAGCTCCTCTGGGGCGGGGAAGATGGCAGACCAAAGATGGGCCTAGCTTCTCCTACGAGCCCTGTGAGGGCGAGGAATGTGGCTAAGCCTGGGGACCATTGGTCCCACAGATGAGGAGGTCCCAAGTACCTCCTCCCATGGCAGACGTTAGTCTGAGATACTCCCGAGAAAGGGAACCAAGGCCGGGCCACCACTTGGACAAGGCCCGGGCTGGGAGAGTCCCGGCGAATCAAGAAGGAACCCGGGACAGGGAGCCAAGGACGGGTCACCATCTTGAAAAGACCCGGGCCGGGAGAGTACCGGCGAATCAAGAACAACAACAACAACCCGGTCCGGGATCCATACCAGCAAATCACATAGAGAGAGAAACCTTTCCTACGATCCCCGTTGGGGAGGGAATTTATACTATCACAATAGCACCTCTATTCTTTCACTGTTAAGATAAAGCCAACATATGGTGTTATCAACGACTCCTCTAAACTTGCCCTTGCTTCAGCTGTAAAGACTTGCACCGACGACCTTGAAGCATCAAAACTGACCGACGACACTGCAAAGAAGACACTAAATGATCGACAATTCATCATCTCCCCTTCACCCTCACTGCTGGCGAAACGTCTGGACAAAATTATAACAACCCAATCGATAGAGGACCTGAAGACTTCAATTGAAGAACAAACCTCCTGGGCTTCGATTGACAACATAACAAAAGTTCCTAAAGCAACATCAATGATAAAAGTCACCTTCACAGACATCGATATGGCAAATAGAGCACTGTCAGATGGCCTGGCCATCTCATACTACCACATACATCCACTACAACTAGAACCAGAACGTTTCGCTCACGTCTCTCCCTGCTGGAACTGCTACTCTTATCTTCACTCAATGACCGAATGCCCAATTAAGGACAAGAAATTCTGTTCCAACTGTAGCATAGAGGGACACGATTTCAAAACTTGTCCCACTATCAATGACACTTCTACCCTGCCTCAACTGTAAGGGCACTCACCATACCCCTGCCTCAACTGTAAGGGCACTCACCATACCCCTGCCTTAACTGTAGGGCACTCACCATACCCCTGCCTCAACTGTAGGGCACTCACCATACCCCTGCCTTAACTGTAAGGGCACTCACCATACTCTTGCTGCAAAATACCGAGCACATGGCTCGCTGCAGTGTTTTAGAATCTCAGGTTGAAGTGTTGAAGGAGGTACTACTTCTTCAGGAGGAAAATAGGAAGCTGAAGCTTCGCCTAGATGGGTGTGGAAGTGAGTGTGAGATGGTTGGAGCTGGTAAGGAGGAAATGGTTACCAACAGTGAAAGTGGCAGCCACTTTAAGTGGCAAGTGGTTCACAATTCAGGAAGAAGGAAGATAAAGAAGGTTAATAGAGAAGATGTGAAGGTAGGAAATCGATTCTCTGTTCTCCAGGACGAGTGTACTTCAGTGGACAGTGAGGTTAAAGGTACCACTGACTCCCCTGCTAATCAAGGTAAGAATATTCTGATTGTGGGAGACTCTCAGGTAAGATATATGGACTGTGCTTCTTGTAACAGAGACAGGAAGGTCAGACAGAGGGTGTGCCTCCCAGGAGCTGGTGTTGGTGACATAGTCAGCAGGTTGGATAATATTATGTCAGGTAATGGGAACAAGCCTATTATCTGTCTTAGTGCTGGTGGTAATGACATTGGGAAGGGCAGAAGACAGGAGCTACTAGATAAGTATAGGTCAGCCATAGAAGTAGTTAGGTCTAAGGAAGGGATCCCAATCATATGTAGCATTTTGCCTAGAAAGGGAGTGGGCAATGAATGGATGTCTAGGGCAATTGGTATAAATTGCTGGCTAGACAGGTATTGCAAGGAACTTGCAATTCCATTCATTGATAACTGGGACAAATTCTATGGCAAACGTGATATGTATGCAAGAGATGGGTTCATCTCTCTGGGGCTGGAGTGGTTGCATTAGCCGATTCGATTGAGGGGTCATTGGAGACTTGTCTAAGACTTTAAACTGATAGATTATAGAGGTATGGGTGTTTGTGGAAACAATCAGGCTGTAGTATTAGGGTTGGAAACAGCAGATATTACCAGGATACCACAGGGATATGTTTAAAAGATAAGATTCAAAATAAAGTTGCTTGTAAAGGCAAAGCAATTGATCAACAAACAAAGAGAGATAGTAGAGGGCAACGTGTGACTAGCTCCCTTAAGGTTTACTATACAAATAGTAGGAGTCTAAGAAATAAGATAGATGAGCTAAGATTACTTGCAAGTGCAGGTAATATAGATATTATTGCTATAACAGAGACCTGGTTCAACCTGAAAGTTAGAGAAATGCCTTCCGAGTGCAACATTCAGGGTTACAAACTATTCCACACTAATAGGGTCAACAGGAAGGGTAGTGGAGTGGCGATGTATGTCAGAGATAATTTAAATTGTTGTGTTAGACAAGATATAAGATTAGAAACAGCGGACACAGAATCTGTTTGGCTAGAGTTTCTCGAGGGTCGTGAAAAATTAATTTTGGGTGTGATTTACAGGCCCCCAAGTCTGGATAGGGAGAGCAGTAAGCTGCTATGGGACGAAATTCATAAGGCGTCTAGATATAAAAATGTTGTGTTAATGGGAAATGGGAGATTTTAACTTTAGACAAATTGATTGGAACAATGTGTCAGGTAATCTTGAGTCTAGTGACTTTCTTGATACGGTTCAGGATTGTTTTTTAAAACAGTTTGTGACAGAACCAACTAGAGGTAGCAACTTGCTTGATTTGGTTCTTGCTAACAAAGAATCACTAATTAATAATCTTGAGGTTAATGAAGAGCTTGGGGAAAGCGATCACAAATCACTTAGTTTTAATATATCATGGAATTACCCAGGTAACTGCAATCAAGTGTCTGTTCCAGACTTTCGTGTAGCCGACTTCATGGGGCTGAGAAATTACCTAGGTTGGCTAAATTGGGATGACCTGACTATGGGTCAGGTAGGTGGTTTTTGTTGCCAATATGACGTTTTCCAGAGCGTAGTTGTAGCTGCCCAGACAACTTTTGTTCCAAGTAGGGAAATTAGATCTAACAAAAATGATCCTAAATTGATGAACAATAGATTAAAACATCTCATTGGTCGAAAGAGAGGCATATATAGGCGTATCAAAAGAGGGGATGGACAGATAAGAAATCAATATTTTCAATTAGAGAGAGAAATAAAAAAAAGGAATAAGAAAAGCAAAAAGGGATTATGAGGCTAAGGTCACAAGGGATTTGAAGACTAACCCAAAAGGGTTCTTAATAAATAGGTATTACATTTGTCCTTTTCCACTTGTCTGGCACTATGCCAGTTTGTAGTGATATATTGAAAAGATTTGCCAAAGGTTTGCTAAGTTCCTCTTTACATTCCTTTAAAACTTTTGGTTTTAATTTCTCTATTTGTCTGAGGACCATGTCACTCGTTACCCCAATCGAGCATAGTCTATTATCTTCCTGTTCTACATAATTTATTATTTCTGGAATTCCGCTAGTATCTTCCTGAGTAAAAACTGAGGGGAAGTAAGTATTGAAAATTTCACACATATCCTTATCACTGTCCGAGATCTGTCCATAGTTACTCTTAAGTGGGCCTATCTTGTCCGTAATCTTACTTCTGTATACAGAAGTATACAGAAGTAATACAGAAGTAAGATTACGGACAAGATAGGCCCACTTAAGAGTAACTATGGACAGATCTCGGACAGTGATAGATATGTGTGAAATTTCATGCCTTCCTCAGTTTACTCAGGAGCAGCGGATCCAGATAATAAATTATGTAGAACAGGAAGTAATAGACTATGCTCGATTGGTAAGAGGACATGGTCCTCAGACAAATAAGAAATTAAAACCAAAAGTTTAAAGAATGTAAGAGAAGCAAACCTTGGCAAATCTTTCAATTATCACTACAAACTGGCATAGTGCCAGACAGTGAAAAGGACAAATGTAATACCTATTTACAAGGCAAGTGACAGGTCCTTAGCTTCGAACTATAGACCAATAAGCCTTACCTCCATTGTTGGTAAATTTATGGAGTCAATAATTGCAGAGGCAATTCGTAGCCATCTTGAGAAGCATAAATTGATTAATGAATCTCAACACTGTTTTAAAAAGGGGCGTTCCTGTCTTACGAATTTACTAACTTTTTTCACTAAGGTGTTTCAGGAGGTAGATCATGGTAATGAATATGATATTGTGTATAAGGACTTCAGTAAGGCTTTCGATAAAGTTCCACATCAGAGGCTACTGAGGAAACTTAAGGCACACGGAATAGGAGGAGAAATTTTTTCCTGGGTAGAGGCATGGTTGACAAATAGGCGGCAGAGAGTTTGCATAAATGGAGAGAAATCAGAATGGGGGCACGTCTCAAGCGGTGTTCCACAGGGGTCAGTTTTGGGCCCCCTGTTGTTTACAATTTACATAAACGACATAGATGAGGGAATAAATAGCAACATAAGTAAATTTGCTGATGACACCAAAATAGGCCGTCCAATTCATTCAAATGAGGACATTAGAGCACTCCAGGATGATTTGAATAGACTGATGCAGTGGTCGGAGAAGTGGCAGATGCAGTTTAATGTAAACAAATGCAAAGTTATAAATGTTGGGCAGGATAATAACCATGCCACATATAAACTGAATAATGTAGATCTTATTACTTGTGATTGCGAGAAGGATTTACGAGTTCTGGTTAGTAGTAATCTGAAGCCAAGACAACAGTGCATAAGTGTTAGCAATAAAGCTAACAGAATCCTTGGCTTCATATCAAGAAGTATAAATAATAGAAGTCCTCAGGTTGTTCTTCAACTCTATATATCTTTTATCTTTGGTTAGGCCTCATTTAGATTATGCTGCTCAGTTCTGGTCACCGTATTACAGAATGGATATAAATGCACTGGAAAACGTACAGAGGAGGATGACAAAGTTGATCCAATGTATCAGAAATCTTCCCTATGAGGATAGACTGAGGGCCCTGAATCTGCACTCTCTAGAAAGGCATAGAATTAGGGGGAATATGATTTAGGTGTATAAATGGAAAACAAGAATAAATAAAGGGGATGTAAATAGTGTGCTGAAAATATCCAGCCAAGATAGGACTCGCAGCAATGGTTTCAAGTTGGAAAAGTTCAGATTCTGGAAGGATATAGGAAAGCACTGGTTTGGTAATAGAGTTGTGGATGAGTGGAACAAACTCCCAAGTACCGTCATAGATGCTAAGATGTTGTGTAGTTTTAAAAATAGGTTAGATAAATACATCAGTGGGTGCGGGTGGGTGTGAGTTTGGACCTGACTAGCTTTTACTACCAGGTCAGTTGTCATACTAATTCCTTAAGTGGTAGTGACCTGACTACCTGGAGACTGAGCTCCAGGTGGTCTGCTAGATAATTATATGAGTAGGTGCAGTTGGGTGTGAGTTGGTCCTGAATAGCTTGTGCTCCTTCCTTAAGTGAATGTAACCTGACCTGGCTGGGTCGGGGTATTGGCTTAAGCCTGTTGGAGACTTGGACCTGCCTCGCATGGGCCAGTAGGCCTGCGGCAGTGTTCCTTCTTTCTTATGTTCTTAAATTCTCTAAGCAACAACACAGTCTTCCATAACTTCAAACTCCATCTCGTATCGGCGTTTCATGACTGATAGGTATTGGTGAGATGGGAAGGAAGAAGGATGGGGAAGGATGGAAATTCTGGAAAAGGATGGGATGGTGGAGACGAGGAGGGAATGAAAGATCAGTGGCCCAACCACTGTGGAGCAGGTGGTACTAATGTACTGCAAGCGGTGACTCAGTAGGGTGGTGGACGGTAGTACTGGCTCATTGGAGCGAGGAGGGCGGCAGAACAGGCAAGAAAGGTCGAAAAGGCAGCCACAGGAATACTGTACAGTGATGTGGTGGCGAGGAGATAACTCCATTGTTCCATTTTCGAGTGAGTTGAACTGCGTTCTTGAAAGGTGATACACACATGCATGAACTCTTAAATCTCTGCACCAAGTTCACCTTAAACCAGCAAATAGTAGAGCCCACAAGATTAGAGAATACGCTGGACCTCATCTTCACCAACAATGATGATCTGATACGAAATGTCATCATATCAAAAACAATATACTCAGATCACAACATAATAGAGGTCCAGACATGCATGCGGGGAGCCCCAGATCAACAAAATGTGATCAGCCGTGAGGGAGCTTTCTCCAAATTCAACTTCAATAACAAAAACATAAGGTGGGACCAAGTAAACCAAGTCCTAAATGATATAAACTGGGAAGATTGCCTAAGCATCACGGATCCTAACCTATGTCTAGACCAAATTAACTCTGTGGCACTAGAGGTTTGATCAAGGCAAATTCCCTTTAGGACAAGAAGGAGAAGATGCAAACTAGAAAGAGAGAGGCGCTCCCTATACAGGCGAAGGCAAAGAATAACGGAGCGGCTACATGAGGCCAATATATCTGAAATACGTAGGGAGACACTAGTCAGAGAAATAGCAAACATCGAATTAAAACTAAAGGAATCTTACAGGAATCAAGAAACGCAGGAAGAACAAAAAGCTATAAATGAAATTGAAAGAAAACCAAAGTATTTCTTTTCTTATGCAAAATTAAAGTCGAAAACAACATCCAGTATTGGGCCCCTACTTAAACGGGATGGGTCCTACACAGATGACAGCAAGGAAATGAGTGAGTTACTTAAGTCCCAGTATGACTCAGTCTTTAGCGAGCCACTAACCAGACTGAAAATCGAAAACCTAAATGATTTTTTTATGAGAGTGCCACAGAACTTGACAGACGCATGCCTATCTGACATCACCACGACGCCAAATGACTTCGAAAAGGCAATAAATGACATGCCCATGCACTCCGTTCCAGGCCCAGACTCATGGAACTCAGTGTTCATCAAGAACTGCAAGAAGCCCCTATCACGTGCTTTTAACATCCTATGGAGAGGGAGCATGGACACTGGAGTCGTCCCGCAGTTACTAAAAACAACAGACATAGCCCCACTCCACAAAGGGGGCAGTAAAGCAATAGCAAAGAACTACAGACCAAGAGCGCTAACATCCCATATCATAAAAATCTTTGAAAGGGTTCTAAGAAGCAAGATCGCCACTCATCTTGATACTCATCAATTGCACAACACAGGGCAGCATGGGTTTAGAGCAGGCTGCTCCTGTCTGTCCCAACTACTGGACCACTACGACAAGGTCCTGGATGCTCTAGAAGACAAACAAAAATCCTTTGACAAGTGTGACCATTGTGTAATAGCACACAAAATGCGTGATAAAGGAATAACAGGAAAAGTTGGTAGATGGATCTATAATTTCCTAACAAGTAGAACACAAAGAGTAGTAGTCAACAGAGTAAAGTCTGAGGCAGCTACTGTGAAAAGCTCTGTTCCACAAGGCACAGTACTTGCTCCCATCCTGTTCCTCATCCTCATATCGGACATAGACAGGGATATAAGCCACAGTGCTGTGTCTTCCTTTGCAGATGACACCCGAATCTGTAAGACAGTGTCCACCGTTGAAGACACTGCAAGACTCCAAGCAGACATAAACCAAATCTTTAAATGGGCTGCAGAAAACAATATGAAGTTCAATGATGAGAAATTTCAATTACTCAGATACGGAAAAAGTGAAAAAATTAAAATCTCATCGGAGTACAAAACTAATTCAAACCACACAATAGAGCGAAAAACTAATGTTAAAGACCTGGGAGTGATTATGTCAGAGGATCTCACCTTCAAGGATCATAACACCGTAGCAATTGCATCTACTAGAAAAATGACAGGATGGATAATGAGACCCTTCAAAACAAGAGATGCCAAGCCCATGTTGACACTTTACAGATCGCTTGTTCTATCTAGGCTGGAATATTGCTGCACACTAACTGCACCTTTCAAGGCGGGTGAAATTGCTGACCTTGAAAATGTGCAGAGAACCTTCACGGCACGCATAACTGTGATAAACCACCTCAATTACTAGGAACGCTTGAAATTCCTAAACCTGTACTCTCTAGAACGCAGGCGGGAGAGATACATTATTATATACACGTGGAAAATTCTCGAGGGATTAGTACCAAACTTGCACACGAGAGTCACTCCCTACGAAAGCAAAAGACTCGGCAGGCGATGTAACATCCCCCAATGAAGAGCAGGGGTGCCACTAGCACGTTGAGGGACAACACTCTTCAACTGCCTCCCAGCAAACATCAGGGGGATTACCAACAAACCCCTGGCTGTGTTCAAGCTGGCACTGGACAGGCACCTAAAGTCGGTACCTGACCAGCCAGGCTGTGGTTCGTACGTTGGACTGCGTGCGGCCAGCAGTAACAGCCTGGTTGATCAGGCTCTGGAATTCTCTCCAGGTAAACTCCAGGTAAACACTCGATATGGGTGACCTGGGAACTGAGACGGTTGAGTGAGGGTGTAGAGGAATGTTTCGAGTTTGGCCCATTTTTCAGTAGTGCTGACAAACTTGACAGTCTTGTCTTGGAGTCGTTGGCGAAGTTCAGTTGCGAACATTGTGCAGTTAAACTTGCGAGTGGTGTAGAACTTGGCCCCATCCAGTACAATGGGAGTGTCAGTGGAGAGTGGTGTAGCAGCAGAGGCTTGAGGTGGCGTGGACAGTGCTTGGTTCTTGGCAGTAGCAGTTGGAGGCTTCTCATTGGTGGGAGGTAGCTGTGTCTTGACTGTCAAGGAGGCAGCTGATTGGTTCTCGGTAGTGGTGGTGATGCGAGGTGGAGGTGAACTTTTTATTGGTGGAGACTGGTGTAGAACACGTGTCATCTTCAAGCAGCAATCCTTGCAAGTCATCTGGTGCAGTGAAGCTGACGTCTTTTGGAATTATCTTTAAAATCTCAGCTGAAGGAGGACTTGCTGGGAAGTTGAATGTTGGCATATTGTTGAGGGCAAGAAGTTCGTTTATCGATGTGTTGAAGGATCCTGGTTGAGCTGCATTGTTCATGTGAGCAAACATCATGCAGTAATAAATCTTCGTGGAGATGTCGTCAGGCAGAGGCGAGGCGGGTGGTACTGGTGGTGGTGGTGGTGGTGGTGGTGGTGGTGGTACTGGTGGTGGTGGAGGCTGTTGAGGCTTGCAGGATCTTGGTGGTTGTAGACTGGAGTTTGGTTATTGCAGCATAAGTTGGAGAGTTGCCTGGTGTTTTCTTAAGGTCTTCCTTTAATTTCTTAGAAAGGATCTCCTTTCGAACAGGACATTAGGCTGCCAGAGTATGATGATCACTCTTACAGTTGATGCAGGTAGCAGCAGTAGTGGAGGTGCAGGTAGCAGCAGTAGTGGAGGTGCAGGTAGCAGCAGTAGTGGAGGTGCAGGTAGCAGCAGTAGTGGAGGTGCAGGTAGCAGCAGTAGTGGAGGTGCAGGTAGCAGCAGTAGTGGAGGTGCAGGTAGCAGCAGTAGTGGAGGTGCAGGTAGCAGCAGTAGTGGAGGTGCAGGAACGAAAGTCGTGACCTTCAGACCCAGAGGTGGAACATATCTTCTTGTTCTTCACGTGACAATCGTTGGTAGAATGACTGTAGGAAAAACATGTCCAGCAGGGTGAAATTTGCTTGAATCATTCAGGTTCAAGTTGACCAGGGTTGATGTTGTAGTAGGAGACAGCTAGACCATCAGAGAGAGCTCTGGCAGCCATGTTTACGTCGATAAACGTGATTTTCAGCATTGATGAAGCATTGGGGATCTTGATTACTTCTTCTACTTCAGCCCAGTCGTTGAGATCTTCAATTGATTGCTTGATGTCGTCGGTAGTCATGGAGGTGATGAGTTTATCAAGTCGCTTCATAAACACAGATCGTTTTGCTCGCATAAATGGTGATGTTGAGAGAGCAAAGCCTCGATCATCAAGGGTCTTGATAGCAGGTGGTGAGAGGACTTTTTCTGCTTCCTCATCATTGATGAATGTGACAAGGAAGGCTTCGTGAAGTGTGGTAATTCCTGAGAGTTTCAACTGCAAACTGCTTTTAAGGTCAGTTGCAAGGGCAAGCTTGGAAGACTGTCACATGCAGCATTCTCCACCTGACAATATCCTATATATATTCATGTTACTCATTTTCCAGGTAGATCTGTCTGTGACTCGATAAAGCCCACTGCGTGGGCGAAACGTTGTCAATATGTGTTTATTTTTCCATTGTGTCGGTATTTTATACCATTTATTTCCACCCACACAAGAAGCATCAACCTCAATTATTAATGGATGCTCTCCCGTAAAATTAGTCAACAAAGCTGAACACACTAATTGTTTTTAATCCTTTGAACAGCTTCCTCTTCCACTGAAGACCACTCAAATGTAGCCCCTTTTTTAACAAATCATACAGTGGTGCCAAAATTAAAGAAAAGTTCTTAATACACTTACAATAATATGTCACCATCCCACAAAGGACTGAACTTCCCTACAGATGTAGGTGAAGGTAAATTCACAAGAGCCTCCACCTTCCGAGAAGAAGGTTTAATACCTTCCCCTGAAATTTCATACCCCAGATATTCAATAGATCTGGTTTTCAACACTGACTTATTCTTATTCAGTACTACATTATTCTCCTGTAAAATACTCAACACCTGATGGAGTCTAACATCATGCTCAGCTTCTGTGGCACCACATATTATGATATCTAAATAGGATGCTACCCCATCCAGTTTAACAAACAATTGGGAAATAAATTTCTGGAAAATACCAGGAGATGAGGAAATTCCAAATGGTAATCTCTTATATTTAAAAAGTCCCCTGTGGGTATTAATTACTAAAAGTTGATGGCTCCTCTCATCTACAGGTATCTGTAAATAAGCATCCTTTAAATCAAATTTTGTAAATATTTTACCTTTACCCACTACAGACAAAAATTCCTCAATCCTGGGTAAAGGATATCTTTCACAATGAATTCGTTGATTTACATATTTCAAATCCCCACAAATTCTCATAGACTTAGAGTCAGCCTTCAGTACTGGTACAATAGGTACAGACCATTCACTATGCAATATAGGCTCAATAATGCCTTTCTGCACTAATTTTTCTAATTCTTCCTCAATCATCTCTGTGAAAAAATGGTACTGGCCTTGCTTTCACAAACTTAGGGACAGCATCACTTTTCACATGAATTTTTGCCATGATGCTGGAGATAGGTTTACTAGAATCTTCCCTAAAATTATCTTTCTTCAGCACTGTCTAGTTTGTTAATTTTGGTAGATTCATTCAATCCAGAAAGGTAAATCCCTACCTTTTTCATGAGGTCTTTCCCACAAAGTTACTATTATTGGATTTCACTACATAAAACACTTGTGACAACTCTAATTTATTATATCTTACCGGCAAAACCACCTGTCCCAGAAGGTTTATTTTCCAATTATCATATGCAGTTACCCTCCTAGAACATGGTTCAATGTGCCCCTTTACTGCCTCTACCCAATCTTTGGATAAAGTCGAGATGGACGCCCCACTGTCAATCTCAAAAGGTACTGTTTGATTGTTAATGATAAACCCATATTTCTCTGCCTTCATGGAAAACACTCTATCTGTTAAAACTGCTAAACTATCACCGCCATCCACCACCTTAACTGACTTTGTTCTAGGATATCTCGGTGACTGCTGTGTCCTTGCTGTCCTGTTTTTGTCAATACTCAATTTTGATACAGCCTTAGGAGACACTTTTGAAGATTTCTCACTACACACTCTTCTCAAGTGGCCTTTCTTATGACACTTATTACAGAAAAAGTCTTTAAACCTACAAGTACTACTACTGTGCTGGAACCCACAATGTTTACATTTCACAGCATTAATCACTTGTACCACAGGAGCAGAGTTCCGATCTGTAACAAATGCCTGTTCCAAGTTCAAAAGTTTGTTCCAAGTTCAAAAGTTTGAAAGCCAACGCTTTCAAATCTGTATATAATTCATGCAAGGACTCACCCTGTCGTTTCTTCCTCTGCTGAAAAGCCAACAAACTGCGGTGGTAGGCTGGTTTCACTGCATAATAACTTTTCAGTGCCACAAACAAATCGTCGTAACTATTCGTGTGTGGTAAATCTGGAGCACACACATTACCTAAAACACTGTAAGTTTCTGATCCCAGGGACACTAGCAAGAAATTCCTCTTGTTATCTTGCTCTTTAATTCCTAAGTGAGCGAAATTGGCTTCCAACAAGCTTAGCCATAGCTCCAAAGAAATCTTACATGGGTCAAAAGGCTCCAACCTTCCTTGTGATGCTGCCATGCTGCCACTTGTTGCTGCTGTATCACCGTTCTGCTGCAATGTCCTCGGCTGGCAATATCCCTACTACTTCAGACCACATTGGCCCACTATCCTTGGCTCTTATGATCCCATCCTCGTAGCACTGTAGTGGTTGTAGGTTATTTAAAGACCGAGAAACAATAACAAATACTCTCTATGGCTGCTCCATAACAACAACAACAATAACAAAACAATTATAAATGACTGAACCAAACATAGTATTCAATCCTCCTACTGCTCCCAACCCCTTACACTTTTGAAATTGAATACGTCACTAGGAAGAAATTCAAGTCTCTTGTGAATGGCTCTCCTACTCATCTGACATTAGACATCACTACTTCTCCCACCTCCAAGACCCAGTAATCAACACATCACTGTGTGTGTGACTGCCTTCTCGACCTTTCCTGCTTGCTCTGCCGCCCTGCCGCCCTCCCCGCTCCAGTGAGCCAGTACTACCTTCCACCACCCCGCTGAGTCATCACTTGCAGTACGTCAGTACCACTTGCTCCACAGTGGTTGGGCCACTGATCTTTCCTACCCTTCCTCCTCCACCATCCCATCCTTTTCCAGAATTTCCATCCTTCCCCATCCATCTTCCTTCCTCATCTCGTCGATTCTTCGGCCATATCAAGATCAAGAAGCAGAGGTGGTGGTGCAGGCGGAGGTGAACTCTCATTGGTGGAGACTGGTGTAGAGCACGTGTCATCTTCAATCAGCAATTCTTGTAAGTCATCTGTTGCAGCAAAGCTGACGACTTTTGGAATTATCTTTAAAATCTCAGCTGAAGGAGAACTTGTTGGGAAGTTGAATGCTGGCATGTTGTTGAGGGCAAGAAGTTCGTTTATCGATGTGTTGAAGGATCCTGGTTGAGCTGCGTTGGTCATGTGAGCAAACATCATGTAGTAGTAAATTTTCGTGGAGATGTCGTCAGGAAGAGTAGAGGTGGGTGGTACTGGTGGTGGTGGCGGCTTTTGAGTGGCTTGCAGGATCTTGGTAGTAGTCTGCCAGAGTATGATGATCACTTTTACAGTTGATGCAGGTAGGACCAGTAGTGGAGGTGCAGGTAGGAGCAGCAGTGGAGGTGCAGGAACGAAAGTCGTGACCTTCTTTTGCATGCAAAGAGTATGTAACCTTTATTCGGAGCATGTTAAACACACCCACATAGGCTCCTCCAACCAGTGAACCATCGTTAAGGGTTTGGCGATGGGGCCCCATCATCAAATCAACGACTCGGTTCAGCCAATTAAAATGCGAGTTTAACAATGACAAAGGTGACGTGGATACCACTCGCAGTTTGTCATTGGAATTTCCTGCATAGAGCTGGTTGTGGAAAAGTTGTCTGTCTTTTGGCTGCTGTTTAGCCTAGACAACCGTGGCGTGCACTAAATACTACGCTTTCTGTATATAGTGTACATATGTGTAAAGGCTTTTTCTATTTAATTGGTGAAGGAAAAGACAAAAGTCTGATATTAATCTAACTGCTTGGTGAAGGAAATACAATTCTAAAGCATCTTCTACTGTGTTTCTTTGCTCCAAGCTCCTTTTTACACTCAGGATAACAGGCCATTGAACCTGAGGTTGTAATATGGGTAGCCTGTCCTGGAGCTGAATTGGAGACTTAGAGCAGGAGTTGAGCCTAGAGTTGAAGTTCGACCAGGAGTTAGTCTTGTATTTAGCTAGCTTGCTATCTGGCATTGCTTACACAAATTTTGTGTCATCTTTGCATTCGGTTCA
>WNWK01024206.1:0-30042 GCA_009830355.1 Cherax destructor | reverse complement strand
GTGAGTGTTGGTTTCAAGGTGACGCACAGTGAGTGTTGATCTCAAGGCACACTGACGCAGCAGTGAGTGTTGGTCTTAAGGCACTGACGCAGCAGTGAGTGTTGGTCTCAAGGCACTGATGCAGCAGTGAGTGTTGGTTTCAAGGTGACGCAACAGTGAGTGTTGGTCTCAAGGCACACTGACGCAGCAGTGAGTGTTGGTCTTAAGGCACTGACGCAGCAGTGAGTGTTGGTCTCAAGGCACACTAACGCAGCAGTGAGTGTTGGTTTCAAGGCACACTGACGCAGCAGTTTCCAACACAAAGCGCTTCGTCATCCACATCTAGGAACATGTCCAGTCACTGTACATTTGTAAATATATACAGTCATCCCTCGGTTTTCGATTTTAATCCGTTCCAGATGGATCAGCTAAAACCAAAATCGGCGAAAACCAAAACTATTTTCCCCATAAGAAATAATGGAAATTCAATTAATCCGTTCCAGAAACCCAGAAGTTTGGAAAAAAATTTTTTGGGGGGGGCCTTAAAGATAGATTTACATGCACAAATGAATGAACTCTATGTGGCACTTACCTTTATTGAAGACTGATGTTGCTGGATGGAAGAGAGGGAGGAGTGGAGAGGGAAGAGATTCTATTTTTTGGAAGGGGAATCCCCTTTCCCTAAGGAATTTTGATACCAAGTCCTTATCTGGGGTCACTCCCATGCCTGCTACACTCCCTGCATACTCTACACTCCCTGCATCATGCTACACTCCCTGCATACATGCTACACTCCTGCATACATGCTACACTCCCTGCATACCTGCTACACTCCCTGCATACCTGCTACACTCCCTGCATACATGCTACACTCCCTGCATACATGCTACCTCCTGCATCCTGCTACACTCCTGCATCATGCTACACTCCTGCATACATGTTACACTCCCTGCATACCTGCTACACTCCTGCATACATGCTACATCCCTGCATACATGCTACACTCCCTGCATACATGCTACACTCCTGCATACATGCTACACTCCCTGCATACATGCTACACTCCCTGCATACATGCTACACTCCCTGCATACATGCTACACTCCCTGCATACATGCTACACTCCCTGCATACCTGATACACTCCCTGCATACATGCTACACTCCCTGCATACATGCTACACTCCCTGCATACATGCTAAACTCCTGCATACCTGCTACCTCCCTGCATATATGCTACACTCCCTGCATGAATGCTACACTCCCTGCATACATGCTACACTCCCTGCATGCCTGCTACACTCTTAAACTCTATTGTGTTTCTCACTTTCTTTACCAAAGGACTGGCACTAGGAGCTTTCTTTGGGCCCATGGTAGCTTATTTAGTAGTCACACACAATAATCAAGGGCCAAAAACAATGAACTGTTAATAAATGTTTTGTATGAACTCCTGGGGTGATGTTCACTCAAGCATAAACAATGCTAGACTGCGTGACAATGTGCGTGGTAGGTGCTGGGGGGTGCGTGGGTGGTGGGCCTACGGCCTTTGTATGCGCGCGGCACTGGTGGACAGGTCCCATACGTGGCAGAAAACTAAAACAATCGGCGAAAAGTTGAGACAAATTTTCCCCGAAAAAGTCGGCGAAAACTGGGACAATCGAAAACCAAGGGATGACTGTAATAGAACATTACTAACATACAACATTTTGCATATTTCTTATTGTAAACAATTATTGTAAACAAAATAATGATGAAAATATTAGTGGGTTGTGTTGAATACAATGGTACCATATAGTACCATATGTTACAATGTACCATATGGTGCCACGAGCATACAGCATGCTGCACCAACCCAATGCAACAGCATATGTGAAAGATCCTAGAATAACCAAAACGTCAGGGTGACTTATTTCCATTGGGATCCCTGTATCTGTACCATATGGTACCATTGTACCATATGGTACCATTGTATTCAACACAATACTGCACTAATATTTTCTCATCATTATTTTGTTTACAATAACTTGTAAACAAGTTTTGTAAGCAATATAATGATAAACAAATTAGTGCGGGTATTGTGTTGAATACAATGAGTGTACTATAATTATACATTATATACAGTGGTACCTTGGTTTACGATGGTCCCCAAACTCGCCCTTTTATGTAAGTTTATTGTTTTAAATGCTTTTGTAAGTGTATTTTTGGGGGTCTAAAAGGACTAGTCTATTTTACATTATTCCTTATGGGGATAAATTCGTTTGGTAATTAATGGCACTTGAACAGCATTCTGGAACGAAAAAATATCATTAACCGAGGTACCACTGTATTATATTGCTCTCACAGGCCATAAAATTTACTGGAAAAAAATATTAGAAAAGAAAAGAAAAAGTAACAAAAACGTAAAATAAAAAAATGCGACTTTACGGAAGTCGCCGATGTTGCCGCCACCCGGTCATTGAGGGTCAACTTCATGACTCTATATCTCAGAAACTACTGATCAGAATTTTTTTTTTTCATTACCTTCACAAAATTATTATCTTTAATTCTGTAAGAATTTTTTTTACTTTTTTTCAAAAATTCTTGGACCCTGAAAGGGTTAAAAGAGAGGTGATTGAGAAATATGAGAGTGGTATGCATGTGCTGGAACTTGGCAGGATGTTTGGGAATGTTACAGCCTCCTACCTAACAATGGCTGTTAGGTAGTTTACCTCCCAGCCGACGGTCACTGGTGACGTCATCGAACGTGATGTTGGACTGCCGAGCTGGCTGGACCAACAGTGTCTACCAGACTCTCATATGGAGAGTGATATCTAGACTTTCATATTGAGAGTGTCAACCAGACTCACCACTGGAGAGTTCACTAGACTCTCCCCTGCACTGAGTGTGCACCAGACTTCTGGTGATAGGACCTGTTTTACACCAAACACCTGGTGACAGGACCGGCTGACTCTCATAGACTGGCTTGAGAGTGTATTCCTGATTTTGGAATAGCTGGTGACAGAGACTCTCACACGTATCTTCTGAGAGTATTCACCAGGCTACCTCACGGCGTACATTGATTCGGACACCCTTCTGCGACTTCTAACTCAAGGAATTTGTGCATCTCTGAGATGCGACATGTGAGATGCGACAGACAGACGTCCGAGTGTGTTATACCTGGTAGGCATGTCAGGCGACACGGACTAGCCAGGGTGTGTTGTACCCTGTGAGCCTTGTTGAAAAGTCAGTGTGAACCTGGTGTTGTCAGATGATTGTGACATTGGCACGACACAAGGGGAATAATCGTGTGATTTTGTGATTGTATCAGATGACGCGGTGACAAGGTTTTTAGAGACGGAGTCGTGACACAGGGGTGTGCCATGTGGCACAGAGAAGGTGTCGTGGGACACAGCGAAGGAGTGTTGTGTAACACAGAGACAAGGTGTCTGAGGACACGGTAGAGAGTGAGTGTCATGACTAGAGGATTCGTGGTGTCCTGTGTGGCACGATGTTGGCAGCAACGTCTGACACTACACTGAATTTTATGATTGATTTACTTGTGATATTTTACTATGTTTTAAAGTTATTATAAATGTGTATATAAAATAATAATAATAATAATAATAGTATTTTTATTTCGATGCAAGTTACAAGTATACATAGTTATTGGTAGTTACAATTATAAAACTGTAATGCAAGGAGAGCCACTGGCATGCCATGGCATTAGGGGCAGCTTATTCTAAAGACTTATTCACTCATAGTCTTAATTCTACCTCATAGTCTTAATTCTACCTCATAGTCTTAATTTGTATTTGATAACTACAAAATCCCTTATTATTCAAGCTTTATTGCACAATTTTTATTTTATAATTATTATTGCCCCATTTTTTTTTTATACTTCATTGCTCAATCTTATTTTATACCTTTTTTTTTTATTAACCTATCATTGCCAAAGATCCAAGCTTCCATACACAGCTGCAACATCATTGCCCTATCCTTACCAATTATACTTTTAATAACCTGTGCTAAAAATCCCATTTTACTTATTTTAATATCTACTGTATACCATTCTTTGCCCCTGTTTATTTTTTATTATACTTTTTATAAACCTGTATTATACCTTTATTTCTATTGCAACTATTCTCTAGTGCAATTACAAGTAACAGTCTTGTGCTACAACTATCTTATTATCTATTAATATCATATGTAATATCTAGTTCACCTAATTACATTCTAGCTTATTGAATAACCAACACCAAACTCATTGGTACTACACAATTTTGTAATTTAAACTTAGTAGTTTATCTATATTTGTAATTTTTACTGTACTTTATTTCATTCTAGCCTAATACATAACCATTACCAAACTCATTGGTGCTACATTGTTATAAATAATTTTATCTTATTAGTTTATATCTAATTACATTCTAGCTTACTAAATAACCAACACCAAACTCATTGGTGCTACCCAATTTTGTAACTTAAAACTTAATAGTTTAACTAAATTTGTAAGTTTTTACTGTACTTTATTTCATTCTAGCTTAATACATAACCAATACCAAACTCATTGGTGCTACATTGTTATTAGTAATTTAATCTTATTAGTTTATATCTAATTTTTTATTTCATACTAGCTTAATACATACTCAATACCAAGACCACTATGTTTATTTGTTACTATACTCTATTTGACCAATGTGCATTAGTTATATACTTACCAAAACATCCCCTTACAACAGATATCAGTACTATAACTCACCACACTATACATGATATAACAAAATCACTATTTAACCTAAATGATGAATGATCACGTCGACCCTGATCTAAACCTATTTAATCGAACACCCATTCAAAATTTACTGGAAAATAACTGCCTCTACTACACAGCATCACAAGCCCACACTGTCCTAAACACTACTAAAGTATAACAGTTCTTAACTACAATGTCCAATCCTTAGCAAACACTATGATGACCTCCTTGCCCTTCTTGGTTCCCTAAAAACAACCTTCACATGTATTGTCCTTACTGAAACCTGGCTTAAGCAGGATACAATAGATATCTACTCGCTGCCAGGATACACAGCAATACACAACTGCAGACCACATCAAGCGGGGAGGTATTGCAATCTATTACTCTAATGAAATATCCTGCTGTGACACCATTTGCTATAATGATGAATATGGAGAAAATATTTTTGCAAAATTTACTGCACAAAACCTTAAGACTCCCATAACTATCGGGGCCATTTACCGGATACCTCATACAAACATCCCAAATTTTAGCGATCAACTAAAAACGCAAATAACAAACAACCAATTGAACAAACACCACCTTATCTTAGCTGGAGACTTCAACATCAACCTTGGCCTACCAGATGACCAGCCAGTAACCGATTTCATCAACAATATGAACAACACACTTCTCATACCAACAATAACCAAACCAACTAGGCTTACTGATACGAGTGCAACCATAATCGACCATATATGGACCAATATCCTAGCCCCCCTTTAATCGGTTATAATAACAGACAGCACCACAGACCACTACCCCACCTTCCTCTTAACAAACATTAGTAAACCGCCCCTAGAATACACCAAAGTTTCATTCCGACCCATGACCAAGCTTCAATAAATAACTTCACAACAGAGCTAGACACAGTTGACTGGGCTATAGAATTCCCAAATGCCAAGGGTATCGATGAGTGGACAGACACCTTTCTTAATAAATTACATAGACTATACAACAAACATTGTCCTATAAAAATTAAACAGATTACGAATAAACGGTTAGGCTGCCCATGGCTAACTAACAACTTACTAAAATCCATTAACAAGAAACATCAATATGAGAAGCAATATAGACGGGGATTCATACATAAGGAGTTTGTTAAACACTATTCATCAGTTCTCACCAAACTAATAAAAAAGCCAAACAATTGTACTACCCAGCAGATTCACTGAAACAAGAGGAGATACAAAAAGACCTGGAAAACACTCTCACAGATTATGGGCACCTACAAACTGAAAAAAATAGGGATATTGTCCTAACTAAACCAAACGAAACACCACTACAGCCTATTGATACAGTAAACAAGATAAATGACTTCTTCTCAACTATAGGATCAAATCTTGGCAGTAAAATCCCAGATACCAATGCCCGAGCAAGTGATTACCTAGATGGGAATTTCCCATCCTCCTTATATCTTGCACCTACAGAACCCACTGAAGTCTCCATGATAATCAAGTCACTTAAAAATAAATCAGGACATCTGTCTCAAGTTCCACCCTTAATATACAAACGAGCTGCTCATGTCCTTTCATATCCTATTTCTTTACTTTTTAACAAATCATTAGAAACTAGCACCTTCCCAACACTACTCAAAACAGCAAGGGTTACACCAATACACTAAGGTGGTGACCCTACAGACGTAAATAACTATAGGCCTATATCAAATCTACCATTGCTATCCAAAATTTTCGAGACACTTGTGCACAAGAGATTATACTCGTTTATAACGACACAAAGCATACTCAACCCCTGCCAATTTGGATTCAGGAAAAATAAAAGCACTAACGATGCAATAGTAAAAATGATAGACCTGCTTTACACAGCACTTGAAAATAAGGAATATCCACTAGGACTTTTTATTGACATAAGGAAAGCTTTTGACACAGTAAACCACGGCATCCTACTCCACAAACTTGACCACTATGGAATAAGAGATCATGCACTAGCATACCTCAAATCCTACCTCACTAATAGGTACCAGTATGTCACTATTAAAGATACATCCTCCACGACACTACCACTAGACTCCGGCGTACCGCAGGGAAGTGTCCTTGGTCCCCTGCTCTTCCTCTTATACATCAATGATCTTCCCAATGTATCACAACACCTGAAACCAATACTCTTTGCTGACGACACAACTTATGTCATCTCCCACACAAACCTTGCCACGCTTAATACCATTGTTAACGACAATTAATAAAAATATCAACATGGATGACAGCCAATAAACTTACACTCAACACTGATAAGACCTTCTATATTATGTTTGGCAACAGAACAGATGATCCACAATTAAACATTAAGATCAACTCTACACCTATTGATAGACATAACGAGGGCAAGTTCCTGGGCCTTCACCTTGACAGCAGCCTGAAATTCAGCACCCATATCCAACACATAACAAAGAAAGTGTCCAAAACTGTGGGGATCCTCTCTAAGATACGGTATTATGTACCACAATCAGCCCTACTCACACTATACTACTCACTCATCTATCCCTACCTCACATATGCCATTGTGCATGGGGATCAACAGCAATTACCCACCTAAAGCCAATAATAACCCAAGAAAAAGCCGCGTAAGAATTATCACACAATCCAACGCTAGGCAGCACACCCCACCACTCTTCAAAGACCTAAACCTACTCACTGTCCAGAACATCCATACTTACTTACTCTGCTATCTACATTTATAGAACCATTAATTCCAACTTTAACCCTGAGCTAAAACACTTTCTTGACAGTTGTGACAGGACCCATAGACATAATACCAGACATAAACATCTCTATACAAAAATTCAATGCGCATAAAAGGGCCTAAAATCTGGAACTCCCTGCCTGAAAACTCTAGAACTGCAGACACAACCTCCATTTTCAAAAGCACCGTTAAAAAACATCTTATCTCACTTACGACCCAACCGGTAGTTAACCATACGAAAACTACTTTATCTTGCACATATCCACAGCAAAATACACTTATTGATATCTGTGATTCTCCTTAATTTGACATTACTAACCACAGCAAAATACACTTATTGATATCTGTGATTCCCCTTAATTTGTGCAGTTCTAACCAAAATTCTAATACAACTATTGCTTCATAATACTTAAGCTAGTCATAAGTTTGCCTAAGACACTCAATATAGAAACTATATTATGCCAATATATCACCTTTATCATTAATATATAAACTAATTGCTAACTTCTTATACTAATTGTTAAATTCTCAATGTTCAAATTCCAGTACCTAAATTTTGTAAACCTAACCTAACCTTACAATCTGTATATTCATTGTATAGCTATTGAGTAAGACCTATCATAAGACTGCCTGAAAAGCCTAGGCATACCTAGGCATATTATTGCCATCATGTAATATCAACTTTAATGTATAACTATAAGTACCCCCACCTTGTATTACATGAAATAAAAGATTTGAATTTGAATTTAAAAGTACTTAATATCTTTATTTACTACAAGTACATGTACATGGTATACAGGCCTAGCTGACATCAGTGACATACTACTATATAGAAAGTCCCTTGTTATGCAGAGCATTTCGGGCAGATTAGGTCAGTGTCCTAGGATGCGACTCACACCAGTCGACTAACACCCAGGTACCCATTTTACTGATGGGGAACATAGACAACAGGTGTAAAGAAACACGCCCAATGTTTCTGCCCTGGCTGGGAATCGAACCCAGGCCCTCGCCGTGTGAAGCGAGAGGTTTAGCCACCAGACCATTTCAAATTACAATATGATTATACATACTATTACAAGACAAAACTAGAGAAATTGGTTGAGTTTATTCTAGTTGTATATTTTATTTCAAGTTACAATATGTTGATGCTATACTAGTAAAATAACAATACTAGAGAAATTTATTGAGTTTTTTCTAGTTATATATTTTATTTCAAATTAACAAAATGATGATACTATACTATTTTAACTGACAATATGATGATATGAAATTGCAAAAAGTGTTAAGGAGGATGACAATATAAAACTGAGATTATCTTAAGTAAAATAACATTGGGTTTGAAAGTTTGTTACAGTATGAGTATTTAGTATAGGGTGAGTAGGTGATTTTTGAGAAGAGCCTTGAACTGATTTTCCGACAAGGTTAACTTAATATTTACTGGTAATGAATTCCAGATTCTGGGGCCCTTTATGTGCATAGAATTTTTACATTGGTTAGTATGTTCTAGCAAGTAGGAACCTGGGTGTTAGTCGCATCCTGGGAGACAATATTGAAGACCACAATGGAAATAAGACAGGCAGTCCCTTGATGGCACACTGCCATTCTTGGGTTATACTTGGTGGCTAACCCTCCAGGGTTAAAAATCCTAACAAAATCTTATCTTAACTGATTTTCACACAGTTGAGTTACTTTGTTGTTTTAAGGTTTAAATAATAAGATATTACAAGGTGCACAATTAAGTCACTTTGAGTTTTTGTGTTACTCTGATGGTTAATGTTACTATGTATGATAATTTATGTGTACTTGTAGCTAAATAAACTTACTAACTTATTGGGTTATTCTTGGTTAAATAATGTATATGAATGTTCTGCCAACAATATTGTTTATTATCTAACATAAACCTTAAAACTTACTAACGTAAACCTGCTGCTGCCTCACCACCTAACACCTGCTGCTGCCTGACCACCTAACACCTGCTGCTGCCTGACCACCTAACACCTGCTGCTGCCTCACCACCTAACAACTGCTGCTGCCTCACCACCTAACAACTTGCTGCTGCCTCACCACCTAACACCTGCTGTGCCTCACCACCTAACACCTGCTGCTGCCTCACCACCTAACACCTGCTGCTGCCTCACCACCTAACACCTGCTGCTGCCTCACCACCTAACACCTGCTGCTGCCTCACCACCTAACACTCCTGCTCACCACTAAACCTGCTGCTGCCTCACCACCTAACACCTGCTGCTGCCTCACCACCTATCACACTGCTGTCCTACCACCTAACACTGCCCCACCTAACACCTGCTGCTGCCTCACCACCTCATCACCTGCTGCCTCACCACCTAACACCTGCTGCTGCCTCACCACCTAACACCTGCTGCCTGCACCTGACCACTAACACCTGCTGCTGCCTCACCACCTAACACCTGCTGCTGCCTCACCACCTATCACCTGCTGTTGCCCTGACCACCTATCACCTGCTGCTGCCTGACCACCTAACACCTGCTGCTGCCTCACCACCTAACACCTGCTGCTGCCTCACCACCTATCACCTGCTGTTGCCTGACCACCTATCACCTGCTGGTGCCTCACCACCTAACACCTGCTGCTGCCTCACCACCTAACACCTGCTGCTGCCTCACCACCTAACACCTGCTGCTGCCTCTATCTCCTAACACCTGCTGCTGCCTCACCTCCTAACACCTGCTGCGCCTCACCACCTAACACCTGCTGCTGCCTCACCACCTAACACCTGCTGCTGCCTCACCACCTAACACCTGCTGCTGCCTCACCCCCCTAACACCTGCTGCTGCCTCACCTCCTAACACCTGCTGCTGCCTCACCACCTAACACTTGCTGCTGCCTCACCACCTAACACCTGCTGCTGCCTCACCACCTATCACCTGCTGTTGCCTGACCACCTATCACCTGCTGCTGCCTGACCACCTAACACCTGCTGCTGCCTGACCACCTAACACCTGCTGCTGCCTCATCACCTAACACCTGCACATAACACTAGCTGCAGGCAGCAGCAACATGGCTGCACCTATATTTTGCCTTTCCCTGGGCTGTTGAGACTCCAGTGATGGCCTGTTTGCAAGAACTGTTGCAACAACATACAAGGAACTTATAGTGACAAGAAAACTGACGATGACTACAGGGAAATGGACCAAATAGGACCAAAACAGGAGATTGGCATTCAAATACCAGACCCGCTACCAGACGTACAACTAGACAAGCAATCGTTTTCCACCACACTGAAGTAACTGACTCCTTTATTAACCCTTTCGGGGTCGGTGCCGTACTAGTACGTTTTACGAGCAGGGGTTGGTGCCGTACTAGTATGCCCAAATTCTAGCAGCCTCAATTTAAGCATACATATGAAAGAATGGGTCTGTGTGCAGTATAAAAAGAATCCTGCAGTACACACTGCATAATGAAGAGAAAAAAACTCTGACCATTTTTTCGATTAACCCATAAACTGTCCACACGTAGATATATGTTCACTCGCGAAAGTGACCGAATATTTTGAAAAAAAAAATCGTTCTTTTTTCTAAAAATGAAGAGCACATTTTTATAAATAGGATAGGCTAAAAAAAAAACATTTTAGGGCCAGTACTTACCGAGATATAAGCCCGCGAAGTTGGTGCTAAATGATGTGGTGTCGGCAACATGGAGCAATGCCTTAAAGAAACAAGAAACATTTATCATTTTTTCCATTTTTTTTTAATTTTCTGTTGTTTTCATGCTATGATAATAATGTTTTGATGCAGATCTATTCATTTCATTGCCAATTCTTGTTTAGACACAAATGTTTGTTACTGAATTAGTAATCATACTGTCACAAACACACATGTTCACACTGATAAATAAATTTGTACACCTGGTTCAATCACTTACTATTGTTTACATATATATACAAGGTATTTACAGGTCCTATTTATGTTTCTAGAAGTCCACCACTGTATGATACTCGAAGAAGCATGGATTCACACAGAGTGCCACTCCACATTGCTGACACATGTATCGTTGTCTTTTTCGCATGGGTCGCTGTGTACTGTAAGCCGCACAACACCTTTTCTGAGAGTACTTCTTCTTTGGAGTAGATGGTAATGGTATCAGGCAGTGACAGTTAGGGATTATTCGGTTGGGCACTTCCCCTCTGGTTGTGGAGTGACAGGTCGCTGTTGTGGAGTGACAGGTCGCTGTTGTGGGGTGACAGGTCGCTGTGAGTGGCAGGTATAGGTGTGGTACCATACTTTCTCCTATCTGCTTGATGACATTTAGGGTGAATTCTGCATATCGTTGTCACTTCCCAGTCTTTATTTCATACATGTTGAAGGCATTGAGCATTGCAATGTCCACAAGGTGGAAAAACACTTTTATATACCATTTGCGACTCCTACGACACAGTCAACAAAGCCTATCATCATGTCACACTTGTCGACTAGTCGCATATTGTTTGTATAGTCGATGACAACAGTGGCTTTTCAACAGGTTGATTGTTGAGCTTGCTCATTCTGTCTGTTTGTACCATCTCGTTTCTGTGGATGGTTGACAGCAATGTCACGCCCTTTTGTCATGCCATGACAGTGCCATGATGTCATTGGCATGAAACGCCCTGCACTACACTTCCTCCAGTGAACTTTGGCATGTGTTTTCTATTTCTTCTCACTGTTCCACATATATCAGTATTGTTCACACGTAGGAAATTAGCAAGCATAGGGCTTGTGTACCAGTTGTCTGTGAACAATGTATGGCCCTTGCCAAGGTATGGCTGCATCATCTTGCGAACATCACCAGAAATGCCCAACATGCGCCTGGTATCATCAAGTGTATTTTTACCTGTGTAGATAATGACATCAACACAAGACCAGTCTCACAGTCACACATAACAAACAGTTTTATACCAAAGCGATTACGTTTGCTTGGTATATATTGTTTGAATGACAGTCGTCCCTTGAACAGAATCAAGGACTCATCAACAACAATGTTCTTGAATGGATAAGAGTAAGCACTGAATTTTGCTTGAGATACATAAACAATTCCCGGATTTTGTAGAGGTCATTTCGGTTTGGTGTATTCCTATCTGAGAAGTGCAACATTCTCAGCAACAGAAGGAATCTGTTGTAGGGAAGGAGGTCACGGAAGACTGGAGTGCTAATGAAGTGGTCTGTGGACCAGTAGTTTGCTATATTGTTCTTATATGTGTGTGGCATAAGCATGACAGTGCCAAGGAATAAATACATTTCAGCCACAGTTGTATCTTTCCACCTGCGCAGCCGTGCGATTCTGAAAAATCTGCATGGTCCATTGTATACTGGTAGTACAGGTTGGTCTGAGTAACAATCAGGTTCATTATTGGCTCATCAAAGTATAGTTGAAAATAGTCTAACTCTGTAGACTCATTTGTGATGGGACAGTGTGGCATGATGCCACTTCCACTGCCATCAAAATTGAAAGGATGTGGCACGAATGGTGTATGTTCAGTCCACTTCCATTCACAATCAGATGGTGCAGGGTGGACCTGTGGCATGGGACATGGGGGAGCAGGAGGGACAGGAGTGGGGCCAGCACACGATTGAGAGGGTGCCTCGTGGTCCTTTGTCTGTCCACACACCGCGCCACGAGGTCCAGGCACCATGCCACCCACCACCTCTTCCTCCATCCCAGCATACTCTCCTTCATTATCACTTTCACTATCAGTGGCTGGGGTTTTGGATCGTGAACTGCCACGACCCTTGCCTCTGATTGCATATGGCACACTGCCTGAACGTAGGTAATGACGCCCATAAGTATGTTTCACTGGGGAATAATGATAATCACTGTCACTCGACGAATCGTCTATGGGCATAAAATTGATTTCATCTTCGTCCCTTATATCACCTTCACTATCGTCACTATCATAACACATGGAAAATGATAATTTCCTCTTGCGGAGCTGCCTTTGGGTAGTGCCTAGCAACCCCAGAGGTGCTGGGCTGAGGGTCTGTGGCCACACTGGCCACACCAGATGTGCTGGGCTGAGGGTCTGGTATGGCCACACTGTCCACACTGGCCACCCCAGAGGTGATTGGCTGAGGGTCATCTGGGTTGTCATCAATAGTTTCACAAATTCCTTGATTATTAGTGGCTATAACTGTCAAATACACTAAGCTCGCGTTCTCTATCACTTTCCGAGAATAGTAGAGTGTTAATACGACGAGGCATGAGTGAATCACGGGGTGTGCCATGATGTTGACCTAAGATGGAGCTGAAACTAACTGGGGCTACCATGCGGTACCCTGGCATCCCGATTTTTCATACTGCGCACACTGAGGGCGCAGGACCCATTCTCTCATGTCTAGGCGACTCAGGCCTATCGCGCTAAATTTGAACGAATGTAAATAAAACGTAGATATACGTTCGGTCACTTTCGCGAGTGAACGTATATCTACGTGTGGACAGTTTAAGGGTTAAAACAGCGACTTTGCAGTCGATTTTCGTATGGTATTTATTGATGTATTCTAGTTTTCTTGGTCTCATTTGATAGAATGGAAGATATATTACAGAAATAGAGATGATTTTGATTGGTATGACAATGACAAGTACCTTGAAATTGAGCTCAAAGTAGCGAAAATGTTCGATTTTGACGATGTTCAAGAGTAAACAAATCACACCATGCCTCCAATACACATCAACTGGCGAGTCTTATATTCATGCACAAGTGCTCTGATATTATTTGTACCATTTTTACAATGATGCAGTTGTATACATAACAGTAAATCTTCTATTTTTTGTGAGAATAAAAATTCAAAATGAAAAGCAAAAGTAATGGAACAGGGGCCTGGAGACGTGACTAATGTACAGAGAACATGTTATTTTAGTGCCAGGAATGTCTGCCTTGTTTACTCTGGACCCTATTTTGAAATTGGCATCGTTTGAAATTTGAGTGAAATTGGAAAATCGTCATTTTCTGACCAATATTTTGGGTAGATGAAATTGGTAAATAGGCGGTTTCTTGTACTCAATCGATAGAAGAAATGGAGTTCTAGCGAAATAGCTATAATTTTAGGAGACTGAAACATTGGAATTTGTCGAAAATAGGGCTCAAAGTGGGCTAAATCGCCGATGCGTAAGTGTCATGGCTACCGCTAACTTCGCGAAAGCATAATTCTGTTAGTTTTCATTCAAATTTCATAATTTTGGTGGCGTTATGATTGGAAAAAGATTCTCTATCATTTCATAAGAAAAAAATAATTTTCTTTTTTCCAAAAAATTTTCGACCCCAGGAACACTTTCCTGAGAAGGCCTGTCGACCCCCAAAGGGTTAACTGCACGGGGCTCAATGTGAAGTCAACATAAGGCAAACCTAATCAACAAAATTACAAGGAAACTGACAGGTCTGTATTATAGAGTAGTACAGTGCCAGGATTAATTCAGGAGTATCTGAGAGAGTTAGCGCTAGGGAAGGGGTAGCAATAATGTTGAAGGATCAGTTATGGAAGGAAAAGAGGGAATATGAATGTGTAAATTCAAGAATTATGTGGATTAAAATAAGGGTCGGATGCGAAAAGTGGGTCATAATAAGCGTGTATGCACCTGGAGAAGAGAGGAGTGTAGAGGAGAGAGAGATTTTGGGAGATGTTAGCGAATGTATAGGAACTTTTGAACCAAATGAGAGAGTAATTGTGGTAGGGGACCTAAATGCTAAAGTGGGAGAAACATGCGAGAGAGGTGTAGTAGGTAAGTTTGGGGTGCCAGGTGTAAATGATAATGGGAGCCCTTTGATTGAACTTTGTATAGAAAGGGGTTTAGTTATAGGTAATACATATTTTAAGAAAAAGAGGATAAATAAGTATACAAGATATGATGTAGGGCGTAATGACAGTAGTTTGTTGGACTATGTATTGGTAGATAAAAGACTGTTGAGTAGACTTCAGGATGTACATGTTTATAGAGGGGCCACAGATATATCAGATCACTTTTTAGTTATAGCTACAGTGGGAGTAAAAGGTAGATGGGATACAAGGAAAATAGAATCAGTAAGTAAGAGAGAGGTGAAGGTTTATAAACTGAAAATCAATTTAAGACTCAACTCAAAAACCACCTACTCACCCAAAACTAAATGATCATACTATAAACTACTTTGAAAAATGCTCATTATTACTTTCCTATACAATAATCTCAATTCTTAATAATATGTTACTATTATGTTACCCCCTATTCATATTATTCATATCAGTTAATGCCAAAAATGCTCAATGTTATTTTCCATAAGATAATCTCAATTCCATATTATCATTCAAGAATCTTAACACCTGTAACAATCTAATATCATTATATAATAATTTAAACAGTAAAATTTCATCATATTGTAATTTTTGAAAATAATTTTTAACTAGAATAAACTCAATAAATTTCTCTAATATTAAGTACATAGTCTTTAAGGAATAGAATAAGCTGCCCCTAATGTCATGGCATGTCAGTGGCTCTCCTTGCACTCAATTTACATTGTAACAACCGATACCTATGTAATCTGCAATCTGCAACAAAATAAAACTTTACTTTACATTACTTTACTTTACAAAAGAGGAGGCAGTTACGGTAAGATATAAACAACTATTGGAGGATAGATGGGCTAGTGAGAGTGTAGGCAATGGGGTCGAAGATGTATGGGGTAGATTTATAAATGTAGTGTTAGAGTGTTCAGCAGAAGTTTGTGGTTACAGGCGAGTGGGTGCGGGAGGGAAGAGGAGCGATTGGTGGAATGATGATGTAAAGAGAGTAGTAAGGGAGAAAAAGTTATCATATGAGAGGTTTTTACAAAGTAGAAGTGATGCAAGGAGGGAAGAGTATATGGAGAGAAAAGAGAGGTTAAAAGAGTGGTGAAGCAATGTAAAAGAGAGCAAATGAGAGAGTGGGTGAGATGTTATCAGCAAATTTTGTTGAAAATAAGAAAAAGTTTTGGAATGAGATTAATAAGTTGAGGAAGCCTAGAGAACAAATGGATTTGACAGTTAAAAATAGGAGAGGAGAGTTATTAAATGGAGAGTTAGAGGTATCGGGAAGATGGAGAGAATATTTTGAGGAGTTGTTAAATGTTGATGAAGACAGGGAAGCTGTGATTTCGTGTGTAGGGCAAGGAGGAATAACATCTTGTAGGAGTGTGGAAGAGCCAGTTGTGGGTGTAGGGGAAGTTCGTGAGGCAGTGGGTAGAATGAAAGGGGGTAAGGCAGCTGGGATTGATGGGATAAAGATAGAAATGTTAAAAGCAGGTGGGGATATAGTTTTGGAGTGGTTGGTGCTATTATTTAATAAATGTATGGAAGAGGGTAAGGTACCTAGGGATTGGCAGAGAGCGTGTATTGTTCCTTTGTATAAAGGCAAAGGGGACAAAAGAGAGTGCAAAAATTATAGGGGAATAAGTCTGTTGAGTGTACCTGGTAAAGTGTATGGTAGAGTTATTATTGAAAGAATTAGGAGTAAGACAGAAAGCAGGATAGCAGATGAACAAGGGGGCTTTAGGAAACATATAGGTGAACAGTACAGTGGACCCCCGAGTTTCGTAAAAACTTCACTCCTGAAGTCTGCTCAAGTGCCATTACCGAACGAATTTACTCCCTTAAGGAAAAATTTCACGTAGGTTAGTCTATTTCAGACCCCCAAAAATACACTTCCACAAGAACTTACAAAATTATACTTACATAATTGCACGATTTCCGGGGTATTCGTTAACCAAGGGTCCACTGTATTTGGATAAGGGTAAAGAGGTTTTTGTGGCATTTATGGATTTGGAAAAGGCGTATGATAGGGTAGATAGAGGGGCAATGTGGCAGATGTTGCAGGTGTATGGAATAGGAGGAAGGTTACTGAAAGCAGTGAAGAGTTTTTATGAGGATAGTGAGGCTCAGGTTAGAGTGTGTAGGAGGGAAGGGGACTATTTCCCAGTAAAAGTGGGCCTTAGACAAGGATGTGTGATGTCACCGTGGTTGTTCAATATATTTATAGATGGGGTTGTAAGAGAAGTGAATGCGAGGGTCTTGGCAAGAGGTGTGGGACTAAAAGATAAAGAAGCAAATACAAAGTGGGAGTTGTCACAGTTGCTTTTTGCTGATGACACTGTGCTTTTGGGAGATTCTGAAGAGAAGTTGCAGAGGTTGGTGGATGAATTTGGTAGGGTGTGTAAAAGAAGAAAATTGAAAGTGAATATAGGAAAGAGTAAGGTGATGAGGATAACAAAAAGAATAGGTGACGAAAGATTGGATATCAGATTGGAGGGAGAGAGTATGGAGGAGGTGAATGTATTCAGATACAGTGGACCCCCGAGTTTCGTAAAAACTTCACTCCTGAAGTCTGCTCAAGTGCCATTACCGAACGAATTTACTCCCTTAAGGAAAAAATTCACGTAGGTTAGTCTATTTCAGACCCCCAAAAATACACTTCCACAAGAACTTACAAAATTATACTTACATAATTGCACGATTTCCGGGGTATTCGTTAACCGAGGGTCCACTGTATTTGGGAGTGGACATGTCAGCAGATGGGTCTATGAAGGATGAGGTGAATCATAGAATTGATGAGGGGAAAAGGGTGAGTGGAGCACTTCGGAGTCTGTGGAGACAAAGAACTTTGTCCATGGAAGTAAAGAGGGGAATGTATGAGAGTATAGTTATACCAACGCTCTTATATGGGTGTGAAGCATGGGTGATGAATGTTGCAACGAGGAGAAGGCTGGAGGCAGTGGAGATGTCGTGTCTGAGGTCAATGTGTGGTGTTAATATAATGCAGAGAATTCGGAGTTTGGAAATTAGGAGGAGGTGTGGGATTACCAAAACGATTGTCCAGAGAGCTAAGGAGGGGTTGTTGAGGTGGTTTGGACATGTAGAGAGAATGGAACGAGACAGAGTGACTTCGAGAGTGTATAAATCTGTAGTGGAGGGAAGGCGGGGTAGGGGTCGGCCTAGGAAAGGTTGGAGGGAGGGGGTAAAGGAAGTTTTGTGTGCGAGGGGCTTGGACTTCCAGCAAGCATGTGTGAGCGTATTTGATAGGAGTGAATGGAGGCATATGGTTTTTAATACTTGACGTGCTGTTGGAGTGTGAGCAAAGTAACATTTATGAAGGGATTCAGGGAAACCGGCAGGCCGGACTTGAGTTCTGGAGATGGGAAGTACAGTGCCGGCACTCTGAAGGAGGGGTGTTAATGTTGCAGTTTTATAACTGTAGTGTAAAGCACCCCTCTGGCAAGACAGTGATGGAGTGAATGATGATGAAAGTTTTTCTTTTTCGGGCCACCCTGCCTTGGTGGGAATCGGCCGATGTGTTAATAAAAAAAAAATAAAAGTGCCAGGTGAGGGAGCAAAGTGAACATTTAAACATGGCTGACTGGCATTCAATCAACAGCTACTGCCAGATGTCCAACTACGAAGCGACGTTCTAAGTCAGGAGACGTGTCGGCCAGGCTGCCACAGGAGACGTGTCGGCCAGGCTGTAAGACGCTCTCACAGGAGACGTGTCGACCAGGTGCTTCAGCTCCTTCAGGTCCCTGGTGATGGACCAGTTGCTTCGGCTCCTTCAGTGCCCTGGTGATGGACCGGGTGTTTCGGCTCCTTCAGTGTCCTGGTGATGGACCAGGTGCTTCGGCTCCTTCAGTGCCCTGGTGATGGACCAGGTGCTTCGGCTCCTTCAGTGCCCTGGTGATGGACCAGGTGTTTCGGCTCCTTCAGTGCCCTGGTGATGGACCAGGTGCTTCGGCTCCTTCAGTGCCCTGGTGATGGACCGGGTGCTTGGCTCCTTCAGTGCCCTGGTGATGGACCGGGTGCTTCGGCTCCTTCAGTGCCCTGGTGATGGACCGGGTGCTTCGGCTCCTTCAGTGCCCTGGTGATGGACCGAGTGCTTCAGCTCCTTCAGTTCGCTCTTTGGTAGTGCCCTGATTATAGGAGCTTGTTCCATTGATGGAGTAGAAGTTGGGTTGGAAAGGTGTTTTTGTTTGTGGGATTGGTTTAGGGTTTGAGGGGGACCTGCCTAGTGTGGGCCGGTTGGCCTGCTGCAGTGTTACTTCCTTCTGTAATCATATGAGAGGGGTTAGATTTGAGCGGGACTTGGAGGGTTGTGAAGGTTGCTTGGGTGCCGCTGGGGATGGGATGGGCAAATATTTTTGTTGGTGGGTTGGTTTTGACATGGACCTGCCTAGTATGGGCCAGTAGGCCTGTTGCAGTGTTCCTCCTTTCTTATGTTCTTATGTATACTGACAGTAGCTGACCATCATATCAACTGCACCAGTGTTAATGGGAGGGAAACACAGGAGAAACCGCTAAATCTACAAAACAAACTCCAAGGAAACTGTCAGGCTATAGCGGCGGTTTCTCGCCCTCAGTGCTAAATGCGAGGAGTGGATTAGTTAAACAGCCAAGGATATTTTTTTTTTTTCAATAGTTGACTTCCATATTAACCCTTTGCCTGTCGCAACCCCTAATCCTGAGTGCTCTCCTGTTGTCGCAAAATTAAAAAAAATATATATTTTTTTTTTCTTATGAAATGATAGAGAATCTTTTCCCGATGGTAATGACAGAAAAAATATGAAATTTAATTGAAAACTTACGGAGTTACGTTCTCGCGAAGTCAGTGATCTCGGCGATATATACGCACCGGCATTTTCGCCGATTTTGAGCCCTATTTTCGCCCAATTCCATTGTTCCAGTGGACCAAACTCATAGTTATTTCTTTAGAACTCCATTTGTTCTAGCGAGTGAGTACAAGAAACCACCAATTTACCGATTTCAACTACCCAATAAAATGGTCAGAAATTGGCAATTTGGCCAATTTCATGCAAAATAAAAAAACTTGTTAATTTCAAAATAGGGTCCAGAATAAACAATGCAGACATTCCTGGCACTAAAATAAGATGTTATCTGTTCATTAGTCATGTCTTTACGCCCTCTTATATTATTACTCTTGCTTTCTATTTTGATTTTTTATTCACACAAAAAATAGAAGATTTACCGTTATGCAGACTATTGCATTATTGTAAAAATGGTATAAATAATATTAGTGCACTTGTGAAAGAATATTAGACTCACCAATTGATGTTAATTGGACACGTGGCATGATTTGTTTACTCTTGAACATTTGCAAAAATCGAACATTTCCCCTATTTTGTGCTCAATTTCAAGGTCGTTTTCATCATGAAACTAATCAAAATCATCTATATTTCTGTAGTATGTTTTCCATTCTATCAAATGAGACCATAAAAAAAGAATACAACAATAAATACTATACGAAAATACACCTCAAATACGGCGTTTTAATAAAAAAAACGGTCTGAGTTTTTTTTCTCATTATGCACTGCGTGCTGCAGGATTTTTTTTATACAGCTCACACTGACCACACACACCCATTCTCTCATATGTGGGCCTACCAGGTTTCTCACGCTTGATTTGAAGCCGCTAGAATTTGTGAGTATATACAGTGGACCCCCAGTTAGCTATATTAATCCATCCCAGAGGGCTTATCTGTAACCGAAAATATCGTTATCTGATTCTATTTTCCCCATAAGAAATAATGGAAATAAAATTAATCCGTTCCAGACTTCCAAAAGGAGTAAAATAAAATATTTTTTTACAACATAAGACATGCATTTACACAAGTTTATGAACAATAAAGAAATACATGTAATATAGTACAATAACATGTCACTTACATTTATTGAAGAGTTATTGATGTGTGGAAGACGGGAGGAGGGGAAAGGATGAAGTAGTATGCTAGTGTTTGGAAGGGAAATCCCCCTCCATTAACACTGCAGGTGCCAAGTTCTTTTCTGGGGTTACTGGCCTTTTTCTTTTAATGCTACTAGGACCAGCTTGAGTCACTGGACCCCTCTCTAACAAAAAATCTGTCCAGGGAGCTCTGTGTCTGGCGATTCTTTAAAACATCCCTGAAATGGGACACCACAGTGTCATTGTACAGGTTGCCAGCATGGCCTGCAACAGCATAGTTAGGGTGATATTCATCCATAAAGCCTTGCACACTGCTCCACATTCCACAAATTTCCTTAATCACTGAAGAAGGCACCTTCTTCCATCTCTGTTCCACCTCCTCCTCCTCTGAACCATTGTCCTGACCTGTGGTCTGTTGTTGCTGTTGCTGTTGAAGCTCTTGCAGATCTTCAGTGGTTAGCTCTTCATTGTGCTCCTCCACCAACTCTTCTACATCCTCACCACTCACCTCCAACCTCATGGACTTGCCCAGTTCCACAATTTCTTCCACAACAGGCTCAGGCTGAGGCTCAGGCTCAGGTTCTGAGGCTCAGCCCAAAACCTTCAAAATCCCTCTCTAGGACACAGTCTGGCCACAATTTTCTCCAGGCAGAGTTCAAAGTCCTGGTAGTCACTCCCTCCCAAGCCTTACCTATAAGGTGTACACAATGCAGGATATGGAAATGATTTTTCCAAAAGTCTCTTAAGGTCATCTGCATGTCTCTGGTCACATCAAAACACTTTTGAAACATTGATTTGGTGTAGAGTTTTTTAAAGTTGGAAATGACCTGCTGGTCCATGAGCTGGAGGAGAGGAGTGGTATTAGGGGGCAAGAACTTCACTTTGATGAACTTAGCCCTTTAACTGTCCACACGTAAATCTACGTTCACTTGCGCACTGCTCCGAATATTTAAAAAAAAAAAAAAAAAAATTTTTAAATGAAGAGCGCATTTTTATAAACAGGATAGGCTAAAAAAAAATTTTTAGGGCCAGTATTACCGAGATATAAGCCCGACAATTTGGTGCTGTATGCTCACCTGATGGCAACATCAAGTCCTGCCGCTTGCAGAAGTAATGCCGATATACAGTAGAACGTCATTTAGCATGAGATTATGTTGCACGTTACGGGTATTGCACGATTTAAGATTTGCGACACATTATCATCTTACACAACGTAAAGATGATATTACACGGTTCGGCAGGAGGGAAAAAATTTTGAGCGAGCGGTCGCCCGCGGTGGGTTAAACCATTGAGTCAGTGGGGGTCCTACTAAGGGTGGCTATGAGCCACATCAAGTGTTTTCTGGAAGAAAATGCCAACACGAACTAATATCAGTCAGCAAGAGAAAAGTGCACAAGGCTTCAAGACAGCAAAGGATCGCTCCACCTTGCTCCTTTTCAGTAATGCATCAGGTGATTTCAAGTGTAAGCCCATGGTTATTTACTGCCTAAGAATTCTCATGCTTTGAGGAAAAGGGAATTTGTTTTTCCTTCCTGCAAACTGTAAGTTTATTCAGATACACGGGGCCAGGAGCTGAGTCTCGACCCCTGCAACCACAATTAGGTGAGTACAGTTACATACATTATCATACATAGCAGCATATGTGTAGAGAACCTAGGATAAAAGTCACTCTTACTTTTTTGGGTTATCCTAGGTTCTCTACACATATGCTGCTATGTATGATAATCTTCGTAACTGTATCTGTGTATACCTGAATAAACTTACTTACAGTTTGTGGGAAGGAAAAACAAATAACCATTCTCACAAGCAGCCTTGTTGTTGTTCAGCGGGGGACACCACCAGCCATCCCCAGCCTCCCTGGACCCCACCATCCCAGCATTTGTACGTATTTCATACGCGTCAAAGAAAAAGTCCTCTGAGAGAGTGAATTGTGTTTTGATCTTTAAATTAATATATCTTGTATCTGCCAAGCAATCACAGTGTTGCTCAAAGTGGCAAGAAAATGTATAAGCATTTAAGTCTTAGAATTAACGAAGAAAAATATTAATATTAGACAAGACATAACCCGTGGCAGTAATGAAGTGTTACTTTGTACACATAAAAAGAGGTAAACATAAGTTTGTGACTGACTGACTTGACTGACTGACTGACTTGACTGACTTACTGAATGACTTGACTGACTTACTTACAGAATGACTTGACTGACTTACTGACTGAATGACTTGACTGACTTACTGACTGAATGACTTGACTGACTTACTGACTGAATGACTTGACTGAGTGACTTGACTGACTTACTGACTGAATGACTTGACTGACTTACTGACTGAATGACTTGACTGACTTACTGACTGAATGACTTGACTGACTGAATGACTTGACTGACTGAATGACTTGACTGACTGAATGACTGAATGACTTGACTGACTTACTGAATGACTTAAAGTTAGACACTCAGTACAACCATCGACTTCAGTACCAGAACCTCTTCCATCCAATTCAGCCCAGTAGGGCCACAGCATAACTCTCCACTCTCTTCACAATCATCCACAAACACCAGCACCCACAATTTAAGGTAAATACTATTATTTCTGTTACATTTGTAGTCTTAAGCAGTAAAAACAACATAATACATCACGATAATGAACTACAATTACATATTCACTTTTATTTTTGTAAGATCTGTTGGTCGAAAAAAAACTTGTTTGGCTTTTTGGGGACTCCCAGGAACGTAACCCTATTTTTCCCATTAGTTCTTTTAATTATTTAACACGAAATTATCTAACACGACTTTTTCAGGAACGTAACTATCGTGCTAAATGACGTTCTACTGTATCTACGTTTGGACAGTTAAAGGGTTAAAGTCCTCCACAATTTTCTCTACCAAGTTTGGAGGATGACAAGGAGCACTGTCCATTATCAGGAGGCACTTAAGTGGCAAATTACTTTCCTGGAGATATTTCTTCACACTGGGGCCAAACACGGTATTGAACCAATCTAAGAAAATGTCCTTTGTGACCCATGCCTTTTTGTTAGACTTCCACATCACACACAAATTAGACTTGGTGATACCGCATCTGCCAAACACTCGGGGATTTTCATAATGATACACCAGTAAAGGCTTCACTTTACAATCACCACTGGCATTAGCACAAAGCATCAAAGTTAGCCTGTCTTTCATAGGCTTATGTCCTGGGAGTGCCTTTTCCTCCTGTGTAATAAAGGTCCTGTTTGGCATTTTCTTCCAAAACAGGCTTGTTTCATCACAATTGAACACTTGTTGGGGTTGGAATTGTTCAGCCTCTATGTACCCCTGGAATTCCTGCACATATTTTTCAGCCACACTTTTCTCACAACTGGCTGCATCACCATGCCTCACAACACTATGTATGCCACTTCGCTTCTCAAATCTGTCAAACCAGCCTTTGCTGGCTTTAAATTCGTTCACTTCAGCACTCGTTGCAGGCATTTTCTTGACAAGATCATCATGCAACTGCCTTGCTTTTTCACATATTATTGCCTGCAAAACACTATCTCCTGCTAACTGTTTCTCGTTGATCCACACCAACAACAAATTTTCCACATCTTCCAGCACTTGCGATCTCTGTTTTGTGATCACATATGCACCTTTCGCAACAACAGCTTCCTTGATTTTACGTGTATTTCCCTTGGCCACAATGGTAAAATAGGCTTTACCATACAGCCGGGCCAGCTCAGTGATACGCACTCCCCTTTCATATTTTGTTATTATCTCCTTCTTCAGTTCTACTGTATTTCTGAGCCTCTTTACCACAGGGCTGGCACTAGGAGCTTTCTTTGGACCCATGGTAGCTTATTTAGCAGTTGCAAACACTAAAAACAGTGGAATAATGACAATATACTGGTATGAATGCGTGGGTTGAGTGGGTGGTGGTCGCTCTCGCTTGTAAACAATAGCACACTGACGCTCCCTGGAGTGCCCGCACAGCTGGGCCACGCGTACGCGTCCGGGACGAATATCGTAAACCGAGTAGATCATCGTAAACGGAGTCAATATTTTGATGTAAAAATGTATCGCTAACAGATTTTATCGGTATCCAACGCCATCGCTAACCGGGGGTCCACTGTATACATCCAAAACAGTGGCTCATAAGACGTATATATATGACCGAAACAGTCAAAGGGTTAACTGACCAGTGTACATTAGGAGGGAAACAGGAGAAAACGCCAAATCTAATGACAAAACTCCAAGGAATCTGTCAGGGGCAGTGGCCGTTTTTTTCCCCCTCACTACTTTCAAAAATGGCTGACACATCAACTCTATGAGGAATCAGACAACAACATGACGAGCCCCGCTAAATGGGATTGATGGGACTGGAAGGACATCGCCAGTGATTATATATTTTTTTTTTTTTACCCTGCCAGGATGGAAATGAGCTAGAAGTGTGATAAATGAAGCCAGACAGTGAAGTGAGGAGTGAAGGGAATTTCTGAAGCAAAGGGTAATGGTGATATACGATAACAGGAAACTTACTAGTAATCAGGGGTGATTTCTCGAGTAGCTACTAGGCCATTGCTAGGTGTCTGATAGGATCAGTGGTTTCTTTTTAATAAAAATAAAAATAAAGAAAAGAAAACAAATTTTTATGTGTAGTGATAGAATGAAGAGTAATCATGGCTGGCTTAACCCTTAAACTGTCCACACGTAGATATACATTCACTCACGTAGCTGACCGAATATTTTGAAAAAAAAAAAAAAAAAAAAAAAATTTAAATGAACAGGATAGGCTTAAAAAAAAATTTTGGGGGGCCAGTACTTACCGAGATATAAGCCCAACAATTTGGTACTGGATGCTCACCTGACGGCAACATCAAGTCCTGCCGCTTGCAGAAGTAATGCCGATATACTTTTTTTTCTAGTTTTTATTTTAATTTATATAATTTTTATGTTCTGATAATTACAATTTACAATAGTTCTTGTGATTTCATAGCCAATCTTTGTTCTAACACTAATATTATGTACTGAAATAGTACTCAAATAGTCACAATCACACTAACAGGTGAACAGTTTCACCTTCCTTGGTCATTTACTATTGTCTATAAATATATACAAAGTATTTATAGGTCCCAGCAATGTTTTAGACATCCTGGAGTATATATGAAACTCCTTGAAGAATGGTGTGTTGACAAGTGTCAGATAACTCTTGACAGCCCAGTGACATTTGATAAATGTCAGCAGTGCTGGAGAGAACCCTCCCTTTTTCAGTATCTGTCTGTCTGTCTATCTGTGTTTGTCTGTCTGTCTATCTGTCTGTCTATCTGTCTGTCTGACTGTCTGTCTATATGTCTGTCTATCTGTCTGTCTGTCTGTCTGTCTGTCTGTATGTATATCTGTCTATCTGTCTGTCTATCTGTCTGTCTGTCTGTCTATCTGTCTGTCTGTCTGTCCATCTGTCTGTCTGTCTATCTGTCTGTCTGTCTATCTGTCTGTCTATCTGTCTGTCTATCTGTCTGTCTCTCTGTCTATCTGTATATCTGTCTGTCTGTCTGTCTATCTGTCTGTCTGTCTGTCTTCATCTGTCTGTCTGTCATCTGTCTGTCGTCTGTCTGTCTGTATCTGTCTGTCTATCAATCTGTCTGTTTGTCTAACTCTGCTTATCTGTCTGCCTGTGTATGTCTTTCCGTCTGATTTTCTCAGTCTCAGAGTGCGTCTTGTAAGCCAACAGGTATTATACACGATGCAGAAGTGACGATGCGTATTACTTGCCAGGGATTTCCATGCTTATTATGTATTATATCTACAAGCATTGTATAGCACTTTGCCTGGAATTTTTGGGTTATCCTAGGTAATTTACACTATGTACAATGTATACTAACTGTACTTATGTGTACATGTGAGAGAGAGACAGAGATATAGGACATATAGATATAGATAGATATATATAGACAGACAAAGATATAGACAGACAAAGATACAGACAGACAAAGATATAGACAAACAAAGATATAGACAGATAAAGATATAGACAGACAAAGATATAGACAGACAAAGATATAGACAGACAAAGATATAGACAGACAAAGATATGGACAGACAAAGATATGGACAGATTGAGATATAGACAGATAGAGTTATAGACAGATAGAGACACAGCCAGAGACAGCCAAAGCCTGCCAGCCTGCCAGCCTGCTGAATACATAAGAACATAAGAAAGAAGGAACACTGCAGTAGGCCTACTGGCCCATGCAAGGCAGGTCCATGTCACCCCCCAACTTAGACCAATGACCCACCTAGTCAGGTCACATCCTCTGAAGGAAGGAGCATGGCATCAGACCTAGTAGCACAAGCTAGTCAGGTCCAACTCACAGCCACTCATGTATTTATCTAACCTATTTTTACTTTCCTCTTATAAGGGAGTGCTAATGCAACATAACATCATTGAATCCCTGGTGTTTGCCACACTATTTGCTGTAGCTGGCACTCAATTGAACTGGTGCTCCCACAAGGTACTAAGTGGTCCCAGATTTTTTAATACTGCACACACTGAGGGTGCAGACCCATTCTCTCATGTCTAGGCGACTCAGGCCTATCGCGCTAAATTTGAACGAATGTAAATAAAATGTAGATGTACGTTCGGTCAGCTACGCACGTGAACGTATATCTACGTGTGGACAGTTTAAGGTTTAAGAGGGTTCAGGCTGCCATAATTATATTCATCATTATACTGCATTTCTGTGAAAAGAAATCAGTCAGGGGACTGGAAAAGGTGAATGGGGTGATAGCTCCCTGGAAAGTGAAAGCTCAACAATGGCCATCCTACCAGAAACATAAGTGCCACTATCGCCGCAAAGTATGGCAACACCACATATCCAAACAAAAAGTGGCACACAGCTTTTATAGTGGCACTATTAAGTGGTGATATCCATACTAATCCAGGACCTCAATCTATGGTACAGGTGCAAAACAGACAGATAAATCATGGGGATAATGACGGTCTAGTAGCTAGGAATGATAACCTTAACTCTATATGTAATGCACAGATAGGTCAATGTGAGACAACAGATCCATTATTAATATCTCAGACACCACCAGACATATGTATACACTGTACTAAGGCACGAAAAAAGAACAGTAAACTTACCGTATGTAAAATGTGTAAGGGGTGGGTGCATAATGGTGGGTGCATAATGTGTGTTTGATTATGATAATGGTGCCAGATTTCATTTTGTTTGTAACAAATGCACTTTGGCACAGTTACCCTTTAGCAATGATGACATTGATTTACCTATTTTTAATGCTAATGGCCCCTTGCCATATATTGATGATTATGATTGTTTTACGAAAACAGACCTTCACTTTATTCATGTCAACGCAAGATCACTTCTTCCAAAATTGGCAGAGATTAGGATTCTAGCTAACAGAAATAGAATGGCAGTTATATCCATCTCGGAATCCTGGTTGGATGATACGGTGACTGACGACGAGATCAAAATAGAAGATTACAATATAAAGCGCTTAGATAGGAATAGAAAAGGTGGTGGGGTCTGCCTTGACAAAAAAACTGAAAGATAAGCTGCAAATCACCCAGAACAAATTGGTAAGATTCATCCTGGACCTGGGCCCAAGAGAGTTTGTAGGCCAGGATGAATTATAACAATTGGATATGCTGAGTATTGAAGACAGAGTAAAACAACTTAAATTGAATCAAGTTTATAAAATTGCTCACAAACAGTGTCCAGAATATCTTGCTGCCAATTTTGTCAAGGCTGGGAACCAAAGCAGTCATAGTACTAGGGGGAGAGAGCAGAACTTTGTAGTACCCACAGTCAGTGGCCAGGCTTCAAACACCTTTTATTGTACAGCAATAAAGGAATGGAACAGACTGCCTGCACATGTCAAAGCCAGTCATAGCATGAGCCAGTTCAAGAAGAGAACCAAAAGGTACCTAAAGAATGTAGCAGCAGAAAGGGAGGAGAATGATTTTTTATTTTTTTTAGTTAAAATACATGTAAATGTAAATAACTCTTTTTACCTTATTCCTAGTATATATTCTTTATAGTATAAAAACATGTATCTACTACAATGTATAATATTAAGGTATTAAATGGACTCCAATGGAAATAAGTCACTCTGTCTGAATTTTTGGGTTATCCTAGGTTCTCTAGACACATGCTGCTATGTATGATAATCTATGTAAATATATTTGTGTATACCTGAATAAACTTACTTACTTACCTGACCACCTAACACCCTGCTGCTGCCTGACCACCTATCACTTGCTGCTGACTGACCACCTAACACCTGCTGCTGCCTGACCACCTAACACCTGCTGCTGCCTGACCACCTAACACCTGCTGCTGCCTGACCACCTATAACACCTACTGCTGCCTGACCACCTAACACTTGCCACCTAACACCTCACACACTCAACACCTAATCAACTAACACACTTAACACCCGAGTACCTAAGACCTCCCACACACAACACCTGAGCACATAACACCTGACACACTCAACACCTAAGCACCTAACACCTCCCACACACAACACATGAGCACCTAACACCTCACACACTCAACACCTGAGCACCTAACACCTCACACACACAACACCTGAGCACCTAACACCTACACACACTCAACACCTGAGCACCTGACACACTCAACACCTGAGCACCTAACACCTGACACACTCAACACCTGGAGCACCTAACACCTCCCACACACAACACCTGAGAACCTAACACCTCCACACACAACACCTGAGCACCTAACACCTCACAACACAACACCTGAGCACCTAACACTCACACACAACACCTGAACACCTAACACCTCCCACACACAACACCTGAGCACTTAACACCCACACACACAAAACACCTGAGCACCTAACACCTGACATACTCAACACCTG
>WNWK01024205.1:0-30045 GCA_009830355.1 Cherax destructor | reverse complement strand
TCAAATCATCATTGTTAGTGAAGATGAGGTCCATGTATTCTCCAATCTTGTAGGATCTATTATTTGTTGGTTTAATGTGAATTTGGTGCAGAGATTTAAAAGCAAGTTTTCACCTGAGTTGCCTCCTGGTTTTATCTCTGCAACAACATTATTTGCTATAAACAACATACCTAGCTTCAATTTTCTTCTCCAAATTTAACTTCAATAACAAAAACATAAGGTGGGACCAAGTAAACCAAGTCCTAAATGATATAAACTGGGAAGATTGCCTAAGCATCACGGATCCCAACCTATGTCTAGAACAAATTAACTCTGTGGTACTCGAGGTTTGCTAAAGGCAAATTCTTTTAAAGGGAAAAAGGAGGAGAAGATGCAAACTAGAAAGAGAAGCGCTCCTATGAGGCGAAGGCAAAGAATAACGGAGCAGCTACAGGAGGCAATATCTCTGAAATACGTAGGGAGACACTAGTCAGAGAAATAGCAAACATTGAATTAAAACTAAAGGAATCTTACAGGAATCAAGAGACACGGGAAGAACAAAAAGCCATACGTAAAGGAAATTGAAAGAAACCCAAAGTATTTCTTTTCCTATGCAAATCAAAGTCGAGAACAACAACCAGTATTGGGCCCCTACTTAAACGGATGGGTCCTCACAGATGACAGCAAGGAAATGAGTGAGTTACTTAAGTCCCAGTATGACTCAGTTTTAGCGAGCCACTAACCAGACTGAAAATCGAAAACCTAAAATTTTTATGAAGTGCCACAGAATTTGACAGACGCATGCCTTTCTGACATCACCACGACAAATGACTTCGAAAGGCAATAAATGACATGCCCATGCACTCTGCTCAGGCCCCAGACTCATGGAACTCCGTGTTCATAAAGAACTGCAAGCCCTATCACATGCTTAACATCTTATGGAGAGGAAGCATGGACACTGGGATCGTCCGCGGCTACTAAAACAACAGACATGCCCGCTCCACAAGGGGCAGTAAAGCAATACAAAGAACTACAGACCAATTGCGCTAACGTCCCATATCATAAAAATCTTTGAAAGGGTTCTAAGCAGATCCAACCATCTTGATACCCATCAATTGCACAAGCAGGACAGCATGGGTTTAGAGCGGGCCGCTCCTGTCTGTCCCAACTACTGGACCACTACGACAAGGTCCTGGATGCTCTAGAAGATAAACAGAATGCAGATGTTATATACACAGATTTTGCAAAAGCCTTTGACAAGTGTGACCATGTGTAATAGCACACAAATGCGTGATAAAGGAATAACAGGAAAAGTTGGTAGATGGATCTATAATTTCCCAACATGTAGAACACAAAAAGTAGTAGTCAACAGAGTAAAATCTGAGGCAGCTACTGTGAAAAGCTCTGTTCCACAAGGCACAGTACTTGCTCCCATCCCATTCCTCATCCTCATATCAGATATCGACAGGGATATAAGCCACAGTGCTGTGTCTTCCTTTGCAGATGACACCCGAATATGTATGACAGTGTCCACCGTTGAAGACACTGCAAGACTCCAAGCAGACATAAACCAAATCTTTAAATGGGCTGCAGAAAACAATATGAAGTTCAATGATGAGAAATTTCAATTACTCAGATACGGAAAATGTGAAGAATTAAAATCTCTTCGGAGTACAAAACTAATTCCAACCACACAATAGAGCGAAAAACTAATGTCAAAGACCTGGGAGTGATCATGTCAGAGGATCTCACCTTCAAGGACCATAACAGTAGCAATTGCATATTCTCGAAAAATGACAGGATGGATAATGAGAACCTTCAAAACCAGGGATGCCAAGCCCATGTTGACACTTACAGATCGCTTGTTCTATATAGGCTAGAATATTGCTGCACTAACGGCACCTTTCAAGGCGGGTGAAATTGCTGACCTTGAAAATGTGCAGAGAACCTTCACCCGCACGCATAGTGCGATAAACCACCTCAACTACTGGGAACGCTTGAAGTTCCTAAACCTGTACTCTCTAGAACGCAGGCGGGAGAGATACATTATTATATACACATGGAAAATTCTTGAGGGCTTAGTACCAAACTTGCACACAAAATCACTCCGTAAGAAAGCAAAAGACTCGGCAGGCGATGTAACATTTCCCCAATGAAGAGCAGGGTGCCACTAGCACGTTGGGGACAACACAATAAGTGTCAGGGGCCCAAGATTGTTCAACTGCCTCTCAGCATACATCAGGGATTACCAAACCCTGGCTGTCTTCAAGCAGGCACTGGACAGGCACCTAAAGTCGGTACCTGACCAGCCGGGCTGTGTTTGTCGTTGGACTGCGTGCGGCCAGCAGTAACAGCCTGGTTGATCAGGCTCTGGTCCAACAGGAGGCCTGGTCGGACCGGGCCGGGGCGTTGACCCTGGAATTCTCTCCAGGTAGACCCCAGGTAGACACTCCTCACCTTCTGCTGATTTCCTCAAAATCATTCCCAACATCGTCAACTTCAGTGGTAGTGAGAGGTTCGCCATTGCTCCATCTCACTATCACTGATCTTTACTCATGTAGTACTTCAAAATGTGCCTCATATGAAAATATACTTTTCTCAATTCATCTGTCGTCCATCCAATATTATTGTGATTGTCATTATAAGGTGTTGTCTTGCACTGTCTTCCACATCTTCCTCGATGCAGCTCTCGACTATCACCAGTGTCGTCAACTCTTTCAGAATCTGACAAACAGCTGACTCTGCTAGGCTCAAATTTTCAGAGATCTGTTTGATACTCAACTCAGCATGTTTTCTAAGAGCTACAATACCTGCACGCAAATTGAGGAAAGAGTGGAGTGGAAAGGATGTTAGAAAAATCTTCTTCTCAAATAGAATGGTTGCCAAGTTGAATTTATTACAGGAAAAATTAGTAAGTGTTACAACCTGTTGAAATTTTAAAAAAATTATATGATAAAAGAGTACTGAAGAATGAGGGAGACATTCTTATGTTCTTATACCAAATATATAAATGGAAGATGGGCATTAAAAAGGAGCTATAAATAAGGTCGTGAGGATATCCCTCCAAGAAAGAATCGAAATAATGGATTCAAATTGAATAAGGTTAGATTAAAAAAAAGATGCATGTTTAGGAAAGTATTGGTTTGAAAATAGAGTAGTCGATGAGTGGAACAGTTTGCTTAGTAGAGTACTGAAGCTAAAACCTTGGGTAGCTTCAAATTTAGGTTAGATAAATGCATGAGTAGAAGGGTTGGATTTAAGTGTGACTTGTACATGAGTTAATAAGTTTATCAAAAGCTTATTCCTTGTGTACCATTGAAAATAGATTGGTCAAATATTTTTGTTAGTGGGTTTGGGATTGACAAGGACCTGCCTAGTATGGGCCATAGGCCTGTTGCATTGTTCCTCTTGTCTTACGTTCTTAACTGCAGACCCTTCACCTGCCTCTGCTCAAGAAAATGTTCCTGGACCACCTCCAACGTCTCTCACCAACAACTAACAACTAATCTCACTACCACTACTCAAGACTCCCAGCCTCCCTTGATTCAATAACAAAAGAAACGATTGTATCGAATATTCTGATGAGTCCACTGATAATGAGGAAGAAGGCCCATACTACGATGAAGGAATTTACAGCCCAAACCTAGATTTCTACACAACCACTTCGAAAACTAAAGACATGCTCTGCAGAGAATTATACTCGCACCTACAAGAGGAAACCATCAAGTATACATGTAAAACACATCTCTATATCCCGCTAGAACACGTATTATAAGGACTTATTCCATACATTGAGGCCCACCGAAACACAGTAAAACTGTTTTATCTCTCCAGGCCAAACTTTAAAAAAACTAAAATACCGAAACTCCAAGTGATGAAATAGTAATGTAATTACAAACGCTAAGCCAACATACACAGCACCTCTTCCCAAAGGTTATTACCATCTCCCTTGACCACGTGACCTGAGTCACCTGCCTGCCTGATGCCCAGCCCATCATCACCTGCTCAGTCACCTGTCAGTCAGCACTGCCTACTTCTCTGCTAGTTATACATCACTGTACAAGAATGGTATACAATACCGACAAGATGAAAATTAAGACACATGCAACATATAGAAATTTTTCTTGGACTGCCTCCTTGAAAGCTGCCCTCTGACAAGCACTGTTGACACCGACACTCTGAGACACTTCTCTCAGACTTACAAGTGGCTTATGGACAGAATTTCTAGCTGACTGCAGTAGAAAGAATTCTCCACGAAGGTAGACGATAAGTCTACATCAAGTTCACCTTCCGCAAGCCCTTAGCGGCCCTGGACACGGTGCCGTCCGGTCACTCTCATCGAGCAGACTCTTGTCTAACTCCGACTGTCCAGTTTCTGCCGTGTGGACCTCTGGGGGTGCAAACTTGTTGGTTCGGTGGTCTTAACACCCTTCCCTTTAACTTTAATATCTTTCACATGTCTAGCCTTGTCTGAGCAGCTTCGTACTTTCCACCCAGTGGCCCATATGCCCTGGTAGCCCTTCTTCCCACTGATACGAGGTTCCCTGGGTTTAATGACAAGCTATCTCCCTCTTTAGGTACCCCATAAAAGCGTCTCCCCAAGGTGGCCGAGTGTCCGTCACTCCCTACTTGGTTTGGCTTACCTGGCGGTTCATCGTGTACACTAATATTCATTATCACTACTCCCCCAGCTATCATGGTGTCAGCTTCCCTCCTCTCTGGCATTGCAGGGAATTCATTTGGAATCCTGCCACCGATGATATATCCTACTGGGGATCTGTATATCCCAATTCCTTCCTTAATAGTCCGTCGTTTAGACAGGAAGTCATCTAGATAGTTGGCTCCCACCAGTATATCTACATTTCTGACTGTGTCAGTGGTAAGGTTCTGGTCTGCCAGCTTTACACCAAGGTCTTTCAATCGCTTGGTTGCTGCTGCAAGACCTCTGGCCGTAATTGCCCCAGGTAACGTCTTTATTACCAAAACTGTAATATTTCTGCGATGTCCACCCAATTTAACAATGACATCCACAACATCATAAGACTTGGGCGGGCCCTGACTTATAGCACCTCCCAATGTCGCATTAACTTTGTTGGTGGCCTTCAACTTTAACTTAGCCACCAACTTCTCTGTTATCATGGACACTTGTGCTCCCGAGTCAAAGAATAATAGGGTTGTTTCAGATCTGTTCCCGTTCCAACCCCTGCCATGACTGTAGGTAGGGCAGCAACTCTGTGCTTCTCGCTCAGATTAGAGACTTTGCCCACACTAATCATGCTGGCTACCACTTCAGGCTCGGACTCTCTTTATATCTCTACTGGAGAAATGTCCCTACTAGCCTGGGGTTCCCTTAAATTTTTGGGACATAGTGCAGTATGGTGCTTACCTTTCCGGCAGTTATAGCACTCCGAAAGATGTGACTGGCAATCTTCTGACTCATGTCCCCCACAACACCTTAAGCATAGCTGCAACTCCTTTAGTCTCTGCCGCCTACTGCTCAGTGTTGTATACCAGAACAACTTGTGCTAGTGTGTTTGCTTTCGCAGAACTGACATATTCTGGTACAAGTGTCTCTGAGGGTCTGTTAGAGGTCCTTATCTTAGACACTTCTTTGCCATAGTACACCCCAACGTTAGTGTTATGAGCTTTAAATTGATCTCCCGAGTTTTCTGAGTAAGTAACTGTTTGTTTATGTAATGATGGCGGTGACTCTTCTCTCTCACCTATGCTCAAATGAGAAACAAGATCTCCCAACCCCTCAATAATTTGCTGTATTGTAAACCGGTTAGTCCTATACATCAAATGTAACTCATGTCTGTAGTGCTAGCTAGTTTCCTTTGGATCATCTGACTGACCATCCATTCTGCGCTACCCCAATCATATAGATCTTTGAGACTATTTGTCAAACTCATAACTTTGATTTGGAACTTCTCTAAGCTCTGACGGTCATGGCGGCAAACCTCAAGATCGGTCAGTCGATAAAATATAGCTATCTTTATCTCCTCTGTGTTGCCAAATGCATCCTTTAGTTGATCCTTGGCATGTTGATAATTAATATCAGTGGTTTGGTAATGCCGGACCAAGTCAGGGCTTTACCCTTGAGCTGTGAACGTAAATACTGTAGTTTGGTTCCGTCAAACATTGGTAAATTTAATGTAGGCAATCTGGGTAACACACTAGAAGGACTGTGGCAGCCTGTGCACCCTGTACTATTTTTTGTTTCCCCTGCTGTATCAACCTTCAATGTTTTCATTAACTGTTTGCAGAGTTTCATCTCCGCTTTACAATCAGCCTCATGCTCGTCGTATTCCTTCTGAATTGCCTCAACAATATCCTCTGACTCATCTGCTGAAGGGCTCCTGCCTCATAATCTTGATAGTCTCAAAGTCTGCAGCTTTTCCTCTAAAAGCTCTAAACACTTTTTTAGATCTTCACAATCTCATCTGCAGTTTGTCTGTTATCTTGGCCCCCTACACGCCTTGATTACGCGTCTCTTGTGGGCACTCATAGACCGCTTTAGCTGACTTAGAGATAGGACAGTTTCTTTCTGAGTCTCATTCGTCATTGTTGTGGTTTAGTTAAGAGTGCATCACTAATTTGTATTTTAGTTAGCCCACCCCACAGCACGACACGGTATTAGGTGAGAATAAGTGAGTCCCAAAGCTCCTCAACAAGCTTAATGACTTTCTTTACATATATTGACTTGACTCAAATAAATGTACACTGTTAGCCCTCAAACCCAACTAAAATGTATATTGTTGTTAAAGCTAGCAATTTCCTGTACACATCAGTAAATAGTTACAGGACTTAATCTAGCCTCTGGTGCAAATCACAAATTAAAATGAGTCAAATACAATAAAATTCACACAGTAAAAATATGTAGTCTTTGCAAATTAAATTCACTTGGATAAAACAAAATAAATTCAGTAATTCACTTATAAACAGTAAATAAATAATGTTGTGTTCAGCTTGTTTAATTCAGTGTAGTTAGTTGGAGAAGGTAAATCCTAGCATAACTTTATATAACTGTTGAAATTAGTGTGCAACTATAGCCTAAATTTAGCTTTGCAATTCAAGGTAAATGTTAACTAGGTTAAATCTGACCTAGCTGTTATAACTGTTATAAATATTAGAAGCCTAACCTAACTGTGGCTGCCATGCAACTTTACTGTAAGTAATTAAATATACAAGTTTCCTACCCTGGCTTACTTGTAATCACTGTAAATAAATAAACTCACAAGCTTAACTAGCCTGCCTGTAGATTACTATAAATAATAAACTTCTGAGTAGTTAGCTTAACCTAGCCTGTGTAAGTCTCTGGACCTAGGTGCTAACTTAATCTAACTTTGATAATCCCTGGTACATTAACTGTAGCCTAGCTAATTAAGACTAATCTGTCTGCTAAACTAGCTATTCCACATCCGGTTCGAATGACCATATAGAAATTTTGTCTTGGACTGCCTCCTTGAAAGCTGCCCTCTGGCAAGCACTGTTGACACCGACACTCTGAGACCGCTTCTCTCAGACTTACAAGTGGCTTATGGACAGAATTTCTAGCTGACTGCAGTAGAAAGAATTCCCCACCTACATGCACTACATGCACAATCTCCCTAAGCTATAACCCCCTCCAAACACCAAGTGCAGGAAAGGACCCTTAATCTGCAAGAATTCAAGTGGTATTAGTGTCTTGCCCTAAACTCAGAAATCCCAAACTCAAAGGGGTTATCCTTTAAGCAATATCTAAGCAGTATGGGACACTAGCTTCCAGACTTAAACTTAAGACATGACGCTGGTACATACCAATATATTAGCGTCCGTCTGCTTGAGACCCACATATAAACTCATGTTTCCCCCAGAAAACTGGCCAGATACTGAGAGAAAGGAAGTCTAGTCTTACTGTAATGGGTCTGGATGGAGAAAGATATCCACAGTACTTCGGGATGTCTCCTCCTAGTCCCCAGGACAGATGTTGGGAGTCACATGGGGAATGCTGCCAAGGTCACAGCACTTGTTCACTGGTTGAAGTCTGGTCTGAGAAGAAGTGACCTAGCATCTCGCCCGCCTAGGTCAAGTGTGGGGCTGCAAGTTCTCGTTAGCTGACATAATCTAATGTTCGCCTATTCAGGCCTTAAAACTACCTATTTTAGGGTGTAAGAGCTACATTATTAATATCTAAAGTTGCCTCAATAATCCTAATATTAGTAACTGTACAAACTTACCTAGGCTTTCCCAGGAGAATAAATCTATCAGTTAACATGTGTAATCTATCTACCTCCACGAACTGTGTTTGTTTGGTTGGGTGTGTGTGGGTTCATGAACTCAGAGGACCGATCTGTGGTACGATTAAGGCTCCATATGGCTCACTTACCCTGTGGAACTTGAGCGACTCAAAAAAGTTTCCACACAACATCTGGGTATCTTTATTGTAGACGTTTCATCATTCTGGAGTATACCTGGAGAGGGTTCCGGGGGTCAACGCCCCCATGGCCCAGTCTATGACCAGGTCTCATGGTGGATCAGGGCGTATCAACCAGGCTGTTACTGTTGGTTGCACGCAAACCGACGTACAAACCACAGCCCGACTGGTCTGGTACTGACTTTAGGTGCCTGTCCAGTGCCTGCTTGAAGACAGCCAGGGGTCTATTGGTAATCCCCCTTATGTAAGCTGGGAGGCAGTTGAACTGTCTTGGGCCCCTGACACTTATTGTGTTGTTTCTTATCGTGCTAGTGGCACCCCTGCTTTTCATTGGGGGGATGTTGCATCGTTTGCCGAGTCTTTTGCTTTCATAGGGAGTGATTTTCGTGTGCAAGTTTGGTACTAATTCCTCTAGGATTTTCCAAGTGTAAATGATCATGTATCTCTCCCGCCTGTGTTCTAGGGAGTACAGGTTTAGGAACTTAAAGCATTCCCAGTAATTTAGGTGTTTTATCGAAGTTATGTGTACTGTGAAGGTTCTCTGTACATAAGGGAGATTACCAATAGACCCCTGGCTGTTTTCAAGAAGGCGCTGGACAGACATCTAAAATCAGTACTTGACCAGCTGGGCTGCAGTTCGTATGCAAGTTTGCGTCCAGCCAGCAGTAACAGCCTGGTTGATCAGGCCCTGATCCTCTGTGAGGCGTGGTCATGGACCGGGCCCTGGGGCCATTGAGTCCTGAAATCCTTTGCAGGTATACTCCAGGTATACACCAGTCAACTAACACCCAGTTACCTATTTTACTGATAGGTGAACATGGACAGCAGGTGTCTTAAGGAAACACATCCTAGTATTTACACCCCATACCAGGGATCGACCTCCGGACCTCTGTGTGTGAGCTAAGTGTGCTAGCAATCGAGCTATGGGACACCTCTAGGTTTCGTCCTAGCCGCTAACTAAAATTCCACTAAGCGAACTTTCATAAAGCAAGGAATGACTGTACAGGTGGGCCTCGCTTATACATCAGGTTAGGCTCTGGGCTACTTTTGCAACATCATGGAATCTTGGTTCATAGGACATCTACATAACCTTCTTCACGGCTACTACAACTATTACTACAAGTAACCCATCCCTTTGGGTATGACCTACTTCCACTGGGGAATCCCACCTACCAGTGACTATGCCCTCATCTGCTACCAGTCCTTTTCAACCTGACGCCAGTATATAAGCACCAGCCTTCTTGCCTATGCTCCAAAATCTTCACGACTACGGAGCTCTTCACACCAACTTCAAGGCTGAGGGACTAATCACCTCATCTTTTGTATATAGTTCTACTGTCTTCAAATTATGTACAAGAATTTGTATTGATAAAGCCACTTGTTCTATCTAGGCTGGAATATTGTTGCACACTAACAGGACCTTTCAAGGCAGATACATTTTCTAGGTGAGCAATTTCACCGTGGTCACACTTGTCAAAGGCTTTTGCAAAGTCTGTGTATATTACATCTGTATTTTGTTTGTCTTCTAGAGCATCCACGACCTTGTCATAGTGGTCCAGGAGCAATCCTGCTCTAAACCCATGCTGCCCTGGGTTGTGTAATTAATGGGTATCTAGGTGGTTGGCGATCTTCCTTCTTAGAACCCTCTCAAAGATTTTTATGATATGGGATGTTAGTGCTATCGGTCTGTAGTTCTTTGCAATTGCTTTACTGCCACCTTTGAGGAGTGGGGCTATGTCTGTTGTTTTTAGTGTGTGTGGGATGACCCCTGTGTCCATGCTCCCTCTCCAGAGAATGCTGAAGGCACGCGATATGGGCTTCTTGCAATTCTTGATGAACACGGAGTTCCATGAGTCTGGGCCTGGGGCAGAGTGCATAGGCATGTCATTTATTGCTTTTTCAAAGACTTGTGGAGTTAGGATAATATCCTAGATTTTTGAGATGACCAAATTTTGGGTTTCGTTCATAAAGAATTCATTTGGATTGTCAACCCGTACCCTTTAGGTGGTATGCCTGGCAATATAAGTTATAGCACTGTCTTTCCTGAATTGATGTGTGGCACATTTCAGGGTGGAAAAACTTACAGGACGGGAATCTGCATTTGCCTGTTTTCATATGGGTAATATATGTAATATTATAAAGCTGATTATCATCGATAAATCTATTAACGATGGTAATCGCAATGTAATATTAGATAGATGAACATTGCAAGATATTTGTAATGAAACTGTGTCTGGGCGTAACAATATTAGCTAGAGAAAGTTCTCTCTGACCCTTGGAGTTAATGCAAAATGAAGCTTTCAGAATTATTTTTGGCTGTCCCAAATCTACAAAGGTTCTTAATATGAGGAAGGAGCTTGGTATTTCTAGTATCAGTGATAGGTATAGATACTCAAAAATTCGGGACAAAGGAATTAATGTACAATTACTATGGATCCCATCACACATTGGATTACTCCTTCATGATAAAGTTGATATGTTAGCCAAGAAGAGCACCCAGAAGGAGAATGTAGAATATAACTTTGATATATCTGTGTCTAGCATTAGGAATAATATTAGGAGAGAAGTAAATAATGAAAATTATTGTTATAGGAATGCAGTTAGAAGCCTGAGATCTATAACCCACTATGATAACATGAACGTAGATAAGTATGTTTATGGAGCAACTTGCATTGTGAACAGACTGACTGATGTTGTAGTGGCCAGGCTTAGGCTTGGCTACAAGTACTTCTGGCAGTTTGGAAGACACACAGATGATGATCAATCTAAATGCAAATTATGTGGTCAGGATTATGGTCACTGTCTTAATTGTCCACTTATTGAGGAATACAGAGACAGTATAATAACCTATGTGACATGTAGATTAGATTTTGCCACCAAAGTGGCTAGTTTATTGTGGACCCCATGTCCATCCTGTGGACGGTAGCGCAAGACCATATGGATACACAAAAGGCCTAGGAACTAGGCCCCAAAAGTTAGTTTGATATTATTATACAATTAGGCCCCAAAAGGGTTAACAATTGTGCATGTCAAGATATTTTATTAATGAAAATAAGATAACAGATATACTAACCAAATTTCCTAAATTTGCTTGTAACAGATAAGTGAACTGTAGATAAGTAGATATAAATCCAAATGTAGACCTGTTAACCCTTTTGGGGCCTAGTTCCTAGGCCTTTTGTGTATCCATATGCTGTTGCGCTACCGACCGCAAGATGGATATGGGGTGCACAATAAACTAGCCACTTCGGTGGCAAAATCTTAACCTCTGTCAGTTTGGATTTAGACCGAAAAAAAGTACTAACGATGCAGTTATACATATTCTTGAACTAATCAGCACTCGAATAAATTAAATTCCCCTGGGATTTTTCATAGACCTACAAAAAGCATTTGATACAGTTGACCATGACCTATTGCACCTAAAAGTTGAACATTACAGGGTCAGAGGACACTCTCTCGATCACTTAAACTCTTAGCAATAGAAACCAGTATGTATATACAAATGACGTTAGCTCCACTACACAACCTGTTCTTGTTGGAGTCCCACAGGGTAGTATCCTTGACCCACTTCTCTTTCTCATTTACATCAATGATCTCCCAAATGCATCTAAACTCCTTAAACCTGTTTTATTTGCAGATGACACAACATCGCTGAATGACCCTTGTAGGTTTAGCGTTTTTTTTTATTATAATAATTGCATATATCACTACTTATATCTTCTCTCATCCACACCCAACTAAACTAACAGACACTGTAAACGACGAACATACTAAAAATATCTACTTGGATGACCACCAACAAACTTACTCTCAAATAGACAAAACCTACTTCATACTATTTGGAAACAGAGCCTCAAATGTACAGCTAAACATATCGATAAATGGTTCACCCATTTCAAGACACTCAGAGGGCAAATTTCTAGGTCTCCACCTTGACTGTAATCTCAAATTCCAGACACACATACAGCAAATGTCCAAAAGGTCTCCAAAACAGTAGGCAACCTTTCAAAGATACGGTACTATGTACCCCAAACGGCCCTTGCTCTTTACCACTCTCTCATTTACCCTTACCTCGCCTATGGTATTTGTGCATGGGGCTCAACAACAGCAAATCACCTTAAACCTTTAATAACCCAACAAAAAGCTGCTGTGTGATTGATTACCAACTCCTGCACCAGACAACACACTCCACCACTTTTTAAGAGCCTTAACTTGCTTAATATACAAAACATTCACACTTATTATTGTGCCTACTACACACACACAACATTATACTCAAATATTAACCCTCCTCTCAAACTCCTCCTTGATAACTACAACAGAACACACAGGCATAACACAAGGCACAAATCACTCTTCGATATCCCTCGTGTCCATCTCTCCCTATGCAAAAATGCTATTCACATAAAGGGCCCCAAGATCTGGAATTCATTGCCAGAACACACTAAAGGGTCCCTGCCTGCAAATCAATTTAAGGCTCTACTTAGAAATCACCTCATCACCCAAAGTTAACCAGATAAACACTATATGTACTTAACACATACCAGTTACTCAAAAAACTCCTAAATAATTTATGACTGCCGCAGCCGCAGGGGCGTTGACCCCCGGAACCCTCTCCAGGTATGCTGTACTATTTAATCATTTCTTCAAACTTAAAATTCTTTCAACTTCATTGCTTTAAATTGTGCTAAATTGTAATACAGTGGACCCCCGAGTAACGAACAAACTTCATTCCAGAAGCCTGCTCAAGTGCCATTACCTAACAAATTTACTCCCTTAAGAAATAATGTCAAGTAGGTTAGTCCATTTCAGACCCCCAAAAATACACTTACAATATTATACTTACATAATTGTACGATTTCCGGGGTGTTCGTAACTCGGGGGGGCCACTGTACTGTACTGTATTTTTTTATATACTATATCAAAATTGTAATTCTTCTCTTCCAACTTATTAAAGCAATATAACGTGAACTAGTAGAATATTATTTTTTTTTGTATTCACTGTAACACCTAATGACCATATGTAAAATTACAGCACTGTTATTGCCTTATTAATCTTAAGTTAGTCTTAAGTTTGCCCGAAATGCTCTGCATATAAAGGGGCTTTTGGCATGTTCACCAAATTGTTACACTCCTTTGTACAAACATGTATCATGCTAAAATAAATTTTATTGTTAAACAAATATAAGCACATTGACACTTTTATGTGTGTGGATTATGAAAGGAAGCTTTTTTTCCAGGCACAATTATTCCTGTTGAACATCACAGAAGAGAGAGGAAAGGAGGAACTGGATCCAATCTTTATTGGATTTCACATTAGACAGACAGATTATGTTCAACATGTCAAGGTCAGTAGTTGACTAGTTAAATGTGTACACTTGGGAAACCATTAATTATAATGCCATAATGTATTGAGAATTTTCTGTTGGTACTGTGTGCACAGGGTCATTATATTTATGGTTATGCTTATAAGACATAATCCCCGTCACCAGCTTCACAGTACAGTACACTAGTTTAGTTTTCTCCATATTTTTAATCAGGAATTTAAAAATATGCTAAAAATATATTGTGAAAGATTGGCTAGTACTGTTGTACACATTCACTACAGTACAGTATCAACATACATAAGTGCTCTCATGATTTCTCACATTATCAAGGAACTGTAAAAATAAAACATCAGCAGAAGGCATATAAGGGTGAGATTACACCTCACACAGCTAATTTTTTTTCATTGACAATGATGTAAAGGTTTTGATTTTTAGACCAAAACTAACAGAAACCTCACATAACCTCCCTTAAACTAACTTTTTTTTTTTTAGCTAAATTCAACCATATATATGGCTGGAAAATATTTTTAAGTAGACTATTGCCTATTTATTACAGAAGATGTTTGATGCGTCCCTGCCAGATGAAGCTTACTACCACCGAGCCATACAGTATTATCAAAACAAGTTCCCGGGGAAGGCAGTGTTTATTGTAGCTTCTGATGATATTGTTTATGCCAAATCTAAATTACAAAACCATAAAGATGTTATTTTTTCCCCAGGTATGTTACACTATGGCTTTACCACATACATAATGCTAAGATAAAATATATATGAAATTATTTATCATAGTGCCCTGTGGTTCAGTTATAAGAAAATTTAACACTCTTGAAGCTCTCGAGCTGCAGAAGTTATACCAAAATCAACATTATATTGGCAGGTACATCAGCAATTGAGGATCTGGCAGTACTTGCTTCATGTAACCACAGCATTGTCACCATGGGAAGTTATGGATTTTGGTCAGCCTACCTTGCAGGTGGAGAGGTGGTCTACCCTGACGTCCTCCTCAACAAAGAGTACAGGTAAAGACAAGCAAGTAATCTTGAATTACTTAATACAAGTTACTTTAAGTGCATTCATTAATCAGTATTAATATTTAAGTGGTATTTTTTTTAATGTGCTGTGTTCTACTTGTAGTATTAAGTACCCATGATTTTTACCTATTCATTATAACATATCTTTCCAAGAATTTATGAACAAGTTTCATATATCAAACTCTGCCATCACTGACAAGGAAAAATGTTTTAATAGACAATATCTGCTAATTCTTCAACAGGTTTTCCAGACGCACTTATGAGAAGATTGGGATGAAATCCTTCACCCCTCTACAGGTTAACTAATGTCTGATGTGCATGCTACGCCCATACCAACTTGCTAACAGTTTATGTAGTCTCTCTTGTAGTAGTGTCTCTATTCATGTAGTCTCTTAAAGTAGTGTCTCTATTCATGTAGGCTCTCTTAAAGTAGTCTCTATTCATGTGTCTCTCTTAAAGTAGTGTTTCTCTTAAAGTAGTGTTTCTATTCATGTAGTCTCTCTTAAAGTAGTGTCTCTATTCATGTGTCTCTCTTAAAGTAGTGTCTCTATTCATGTAGTCTCTCTTAAAGTAGTGTCTATTCATGTAGTCTCTCTTAAAGTAGTGTCTCTATTCATGTAGTCTCTCTTAAAGTAGTGTTTCTATTCATGTAGTCTCTTAAAGTATTGTCTCCAACTCAAGTTTGTGCTATACAACGAAATCCTTACTAGCTAAATACCTGTAATACAAGCTTGCTGTACCCCTAAAATTTACCAAAGAAACTAACTTTGCAAACAACAAAATTAACAATAAATGAAAACTAGGGGTTGAAGAGTTATGGTTTTATAACCGATGTAAAGTATTAAATTTTATTTTGTTTTGTGGGACCAGCTGACTATCTCACACAATACAATATGTCTCCTTCTCATACATATGCATGCTGATAATGCTACAGGTACTGCTTTCCATTCGATAGCATTTACTCTGTCCTTCTAGCTTGTTACTAGTGGTTATCAACCATGCCAGCACACTGAAAAGTTTTGTTAACTGCATGCCCCTTTATCACTCATATGACCTGCTATGTTAGATGTACTCTTGAATTAATCATACTTTGTTCAGTGATGGTCATGCATGAGGTTAAGTTGAATGGCATGCCCATTCCCTTTTTAGAATGTTATGCATAAAATCTTAGACTATGTGATCCTCCTGTAGCCACATGTTATCAAGGACCATTGCTTTTACAACATTCAGCTCGCGAAGTAATCACATCAATTCTTCATTTCTAGTAATGGTGCTACTAGCACATGTTTATCTGTCTGACTGCAGTGTCTTCTGATAACTCTCCACCTTCTGTGAAGACCACTGAATCTCCACGTCCCTTCCTCCTTCAGCCTTATTTATCACTTGTTCCTTCATTCTTTTTTTATGTAGCTGTGGAAATATCATTTTCAAACTGTCTTTCAGCTTCTCTTCTTGCATATTTGTTTCTCTTGCTTGCCTCACAAGTTTTACAGTTTGATTTGCTCTTATATTTTTTTTCCAAGCGCTCTTACTCCTTCTCTTGTCCTCTGCATTTCTGATGAAACCATATGGGCTGTCTCTGCTTTTTCTGTTTTTTTTTTTATGCTTGGTATGAATCTTTCATTTGTTTCTTATCATTTTAACATTATTACCTTTCTTGTACAGTTTTGCCCATAGTTTCCCATTTCAGATTATTAAAAAAAATTCTCATTCCATCATAGTCCTCCCTTGTGTAGTCGCTCTTTCTTTTACTCTCTCCTCCATTCCCATTTCCAGCAGGTACTTAAAACTTACTAACACACCATCGCTGTCTCATATTAGTTCCCCATAGTGTAAGTAAAGTAAGTAAAGTAAATTTTATTTCTTTGCAATTTTACATAGATATTGGTAGTTACAATCATAAACTGAAGTGCAAGGAGAGCCACTGACATGCCATGGCATTAGGGGCAGCTTATAGACTATGTACATAATATTAGAGAGGTGAGGTGTTGATTCACCGGGAATTCTCCCGGCCCGGGTCTTTACCAGATGGCGACCCGGCTCCGGCTCCCTGGCGTGGGAGTATCAGAGACCTATGTCTCCCATAGGATGGGGTAACCCTCAGTGGTGGGACCAATTGGCCCCAGGCCTAGCCACATTCCCCTCCAGCACAAGGCAAGGAGGTAGATAGATGCTAGGCCTCTCTGGTCTGCCAGCTTCCCTAACAGGAAGGGCAGGCTTGCGAGCCGCAGATGGTAACAAGCTCCAGCCTTGGCACCTACCCTGCCCTAGAAGGGCTGGGTAAGTGAGTTTATTCTAGTTATATATTTGATTTCAAATTACAATATGATGATATTATACTGTTAAAATTACAATATGATGATATTAAATGGTAACAAGTGTTTAGGAGGATGGTAATATAAAATTGAGATTATCTTAAGGAAAATAACATTGAGCATTTTTTAAAGTAATTTATAGTATGAGTATTTAGTTTAGGGTGGGTAGGAGGTAACATAATAGTAGCATATTAGTAAAAATTGAAATTATCTTATAGGAAAATAATATTGAGCATTTTTGAAAGTAGTTTACAGTATGAGTATTTAGTTTAGGGTGAGTAGGTGGTTTTTGAGAAGAGTCTTAAATTGATTTTCAGACAAGGTTATCTTAATATTTACTTGTAATGAATTCCAGATTCTGGGGCCCTTTATGTGCATAGAATTTTTACATTGGTTGGTATGGACTTGGGGTATATCAAAAAGTGATCTGTGTCTTGTGTTGTGGTCATGGGTCGTATTAAAGTTGTTGAGGAGAATTTTGAGCGGAGGGTTTATATTGGAGTGTAGAGTTTTATGTATGTAGTAGGCACAAGAATAAGTATGAATATACTCTACGGTGAGTTGTTTTAGACTTTTGAATATTGGTTGAGTATGCTGTCTAGAGTGGGAATTTGTTATCATCCTGACTGCAGCCTTTTGCTGGGTTATGAGTGGTCTAAGGTGATTTAATGTTGTTGAGCCCCATGCACAGATTCCATAGGTGAGATAAGGGTAGATAAGTGAATGATATAGTGCAAGAAGAGCTGATTGTGGCACATAATAGCGTATCTTTGATAATATGCCTACTGTGTTTGAAATTTTCTTGGAAATTTGTTGTATGTGTGTTTGGAATTTAAGGCTACTGTCAAGGTGGATTCCTAGGATTTTTCCCTCTGTGAGTCTAGTGATGGGTGAACCATTGAGCGTTATGTTAAGTGGAACATTTGTGGCTTTGCCTCCAAACTGTATGAAGTAGGTCTTGTCAGTATTGAGAGTAAGCTTGTTAGTCGTCATCCATGTTGATATTTTCTGCAATTCGGCATTAACAGTGTCTACCTGGAGTCTACCTGGAGAGAATTCCAGGGGTCAACGCCCCCGCGGCCCGGTCTGTGACCAGGCCTTCTGTTGGACCAGAGCCTGATCAACCAGGCTGTTACTGCTGGCTGCACGCAGTCCAACGTACGAACCACAGCCCGGCTGATCAGGTACCGACTTGAGGTGCCTGTCCAGTGCCTGCTTGAAGACAGCCAGGGGTTTGTTGGTAATATAACTGGATTTGGGTGAGAGAAGACATATGTTGTGTCATCTGCAAATAAAATGGGTTTGAGTAGTTGTGATGCATTCGGTAGGTCATTTATGTAAATGAGGAATAGGAGTGGCCCCAGGACACTTCCTTGAGGGACTCCGACTGTAATTTGTTGTGTGGAAAAGTTCGCTCATTTGTGTACACGTATTGGCTTCTGTTGCTAAGGTATGACTTTAGGTAGTTGAGTGGATGCCCCCTTATACCATAGTGTGCTAATTTTGTGAGCAGTAAATCATGGTCGACTGTATCAAAAACTTTGTGTAGATCAATGAAGATTCCCAGTGGGACTTCTTTCTTCTCAAGTGCGGTGTATATTAACTCTAACATGTGTATAATAGCATCGTTTGAGCTCTTGATGGTCCTGAATCCAAATTGACAGGGGTTGAGTACATTGTGTGAGACGAGGTAGGAATAGATCTGTCTATGAATTAATTTTTGAAGATTTTAGAAAGCAGTGGTAAATTAGAAATTGGTCTATAATTATTCAAGTCTGTTTGATCACCTCCTTTGTGGATCGGGGTGACACTAGCTATTTTGAGAATTGATGGGAAGGTAGAGGCTTCAATGGATTTATTGAATAGTGTTGCTAAAATTGCTATAATTGGTGACATTTCGTGTGAAAATCAGATCAAGTCTTGTTAGCTCAGCTTTTCCTCCCCTCACTCTTGTTTACTTGTTGACTCACAAACTTCTTCATTACTATCCATGGAAGTAGGTGTACTCACCTATTTGTGTTTGCAGGGGTCGATTCACTGCTCCTGGCCCCTACTCTTTGCTAGTGGCTATTAGGTCACTCCTTGCTCCAAGAGCCATATCATACCTCTTCTTAAAGCTATGTATGGATCCTGCCTCCACTACTTCACTTTCAGTGTACTCACCTAGTTGTACTCACCTAGTTGTGGTTGCAGGGGTTGATTCATAGCTCCTGGCCCCGCCTCTTCACTGGCCGCTACTGGGTCACTCTCCCTTCGCCATGAGCCTTATCATACCTCTTCTTGAAGCTATGAATGGATCCTGCCTCCACTACATCACTTCCCAAGCTATTCCATTTCCTGACCACTCTGTATCTGAAGAAATACTTCCTAAAATCCTTGTGATTCATCTGAGTCTTCAACTTCCAACTGTGACCCCTTGTTGCTGTGTCCCATCTCTGGAACATTCTGTCTCTGTCCACCTTGTCAATTCCTCTCAGTATTTTATATGTCGTTATCATGTCCTCCCTATCTCTCCTGTCCTCCAGTGTCGTCAGGTCGATTTTCCTTAACCTCTCCTCGTAGGACATACCCCTTAGCTCCGGGACTAGTCTTGTTGCAAACCTTTGCACTTTCTCTAGTTTCTTTATGTGCTTGGTTAGGTGTGGGTTCCAAACTGGTGCTGCATACTCCAGTATGGGCCTAACATACACAGTGTACAGGGTTCTGAACGATTCCTTATTAAGATGTCGAAATGCTGTTCTTAGGTTTGCTAGGCGCCCGTATGCTGCATCAGTTATTTGGTTGATGTGCGCCTCAGATGTGCCTGGTGTCATACTCACCCCAAGATCTTTTTCCTAGAGTGAGGTTTGTAGTCTCTGGCCCCCTAGACTGTACTCCGTCTGCGGTCTTCTTTGCCCTTCCCCAATCTTCATGACTTTGCACTTGGTGTGTGTGTGTGTGTATTGTACTCACTTATTCATGGTTGCAGGGGTTGATTCAAAGTTCCTGGTTCAGCCTCTTTGCTGGTCACTACTATGTCCACTCCCTGCTCCATGAGCTTTATCGTATCTCTTCTTAAAGCTATGTATGGATCCTGCCTCTCACTACATCATTCTCCAGATTGTTCCACTTCCTGACAACTCTATGGCTGAAGAAATACTTCCTAAAATCCCTGTGACTCGTCTAAGTTTTCAACTTCCAGTTGTGCCCTCTTGTTGTTGTGTTCCATCTCTGAAACATTCTGGCCCTGTCCACCTTGTCAGTTCCTCTCAGTATTTTATATGTCGTTATCATGTTTTCCCTATCCCTCCTGTCCTCCAGTGTCGTCACATTAATTTCCCTTAACCTCTCCTTATAAGACATACCCCTTAGCTCCGGGAGTAGTATTGTTGCAAACCTTTGCACTTTCTCTAATTTCGTGACGTGCTTGACCAGGTGTGGGTTCCATACTGATGCTGCATACTCCAATATGGGCCTGACGTACACGGTGTACAGTGTCTTGAATGATTCCTTATTCAGGTGTCGAAATGCTATTCTGTGATTGTGTGGGTGTGTGTTACTCACCTAATTGTGGTTGCAGGGGTCGATACTCAGCTCCTGGCCCCGCCTCTTCACTGATGGCTACTTGGTCCTCTCTCTCCCTGTTCCATGAGCTTTATCATACCTCGTCTTAAAGCTATGTATGGTTCCTGCCTCCACTACATCACTTGCTAGACTATTCCACTTCCTGACTACAAAATAGAGTGCAGAATAAACAATGCAGGTATTCCTGGCACTAAACTAACATTTCCTATGTTCATTAGATACGTTTTCAGTCTTTACAAATGAATTCCATTTTTATTTTTTATTCACATAATGAATTTTTATTCAAACCAAAAAATGGAAGATTTACTGTTGTGCAATATTGTAATAATTGTACAAATAATATCACCACATTTGTGAACGTATATTAGACCCACCAGCTGGCGCGTATTAGATGTGTGAGGTCATTTGTTTACTCTTGAACCGGCAAAAATTTAACATTTCCGCTATTTTGAGCTCAGTTTCAAGCCATTTCCTGTACTAAAACCAATCAAAATCGTCTCTATTTCTGTAATATATCTTCCATTCTATCAAATGAGACCAAGAAATAGCAAATACAACTATAAAAAGTATACGAAAAAACACTGCAAAGTCTCTGTTTTAATCGAAAATTACGGTCTCAGTTTTTCTCTCTCATTATGCACTGTGTGCTGCAGGATTTGTTTTATGTAATGCACACTTACCACATAGAAGTGTTCTCTCATATCTAGGTCCAAATTTACCGCTCACAGCTTATCTGAGTGAGCTGAGCTCATGGCGTAGAACTACGGTTTGGACCCACAACTCAAAGCCGTATTACTATGGCACGGACCCTGAAAGGGTTAACTGTGGCTGACAGTGAAGTGGCGCTGAAGACGATCTCGCCGCTCCCTGCAGAGAATGTCGTACTCTCCCTTTATGTTATTCTGATCACTTTGCTCCTATGATCAGTTACACTGATCTTATGTATATGTATATAAATATTCTCCAGGCACCCCTCAAGTGTTTACATTTAACTGGTACTTCACTTCTTTCCTTATTTAAGACACACAGCCTGTCTATGGCAGTAAACACTTCCTGAGGCCTACTGCCAACCTTCACTACTTTTATTTTGTTTCTATTTTCTTCCTATTGTTTGTTATGTTATGGCACTTGTTATATGTTACCTCACAGTTCACTCACTAACCAACGTGACTTTTCCTTGAATTTCTGACTTTGGGTTTACTTGTCCTTGTCCGTTGACTATTTGTAGCTCTCTGGCAGCAGTGCCTTGTAGGCCTCTAACTGGTTTTGGCACTTTTGAATTTCCTGAAATTTGAGTCGTCCTCTCGCCTATTTCACTTTTTAAGACCTCATGTCACTTGTTGGGTTGTTCACTGACCCAGACACTATCACTGGCTTCTGCTAAGAGCTAAAACACGCCCTAAAAACACTAAAATTCTGGGAGCCTTGTTTCCCCTGCACTTTGACCACGAACGCTGTGTGAGTGTGAGTGTGTGTGTGTGTGTGTGTGTGTGTGTGTGTGTGTGTGTGTGTGTGTGTGTGTGTGTGTGTGTGAGTGTGAGTGTGTTAGTTACCATTTTGTCCTAGGCACATGTCGATTAGACACTAGACCTGTTGTATGTGTGTGTGTAACGAAACACTTCGAAATGTTTTGGCCCCGCCGGGAATTGAACCAGGGCCCTCCGTGCGTGAAGCAAGAGCGCTAGCCACCATGCCATCGTGTGTGTGTGTGTGTGTACTCACCTAATTGTGGTTGCAGGGGTCGAGACTCAGCTCCTGGCCCCGCCTCTTCGCTGTCCGCTACTGGGTCTCTGCTGTCCCTGCTCCATGAGCTTTATCATACCTTGTCTTAAAACTATGTATGGTTCCCGCCTCCACTATATCGTTCGCTAGACTATTCCACTTCCTAACTACTTTATGGCTGAAGAACTCCTTCCTAACATCCCTTTGACTCATCTGAGTTTTCAGCTTCCAATTGTGTACTCACCTAATTCACCTAATTGTACTCACCTAATTGTGGTTGCAGGGGTCGAGACTCAGCTCCTGGCCCCGCCTCTCGCTGTCTGCTACTGGGTCTCTGCTCTCCCTGCTCCATGAGCTTTATCATACCTTGTCTTAAAACTATGTATGGTTCCTGCCTCCACTATATCTTTCTCTAGTCCATTCCACTTCCTGACTACTCTGTGGCTGAAGAAATGTTTCCTGACATCCCTTTGACTCATCTGAGTCTTCAGCTTCCAGTTGTGTCCCCTTGTTTCTGTGTTCCCTCTCTGAAACAACCTGTCACTATCTACCTTGTCAATTCCCGCAGTATTTTGTATGTCGTTATCATGTCTCCTCTGACCCTTCTTTCCTCCAGTGTTGTTAGTCCTATTTCCCTCAACCTTTCTTCATAAGACAGACCCCTGAGTTGTGGAACTAACCTTGTCGCAAACCTTTGCACTTTCTCTAGTTTCCTTACGTGCTTGACCAGGTGTGGGTTCCAGACTGGTGCTGCATATTCTAGTATGGGCCTGACGTACACGGTATACAGTGTCTTGAACGATTCCTTGTTAAGGTAACGGAACGCTAATCTAAGGTTTGCCAGACGCCCATATGCTGCCGCAGTTATCTGGTTGATGTGTGCCTCCGGAGACGTGCTAGGCGTTATACTCACTCCAAGGTCTTTCTCCTTTTCCGAGGTTTGTAGCCTTTGTCCGCCTAGCTTGTACTCTGTCAGCGGTCTTCTTTGCCCTTCTCCGATCCTCATGACTTTGCATTTGGAGGGATTGTGTCCCCTTGTTTCTGTGTTCCCTCTTTGGAACATCCTGTCACTATCTACCTTGTCAATTCCCTGCAGTATTTTGTATGTCGTTATCATGTCTCCTCTAACCCTTCTGTCCTCCAATGTTGTTAATCCTAGTTCCCTCAACCTTTCTTCATAGGGCAGACCCCTGAGTTGTGGAACTAGCCTTGTCACAAACCTTTGCACTTTCTTTAATTTCTTGACATGCTTGACCAGCTGTGGGTTCCAGACTGGTGCTGCATACTCTAGTATGGGCCTGACGTACACGGTGTACGTGTGTGTGTGTATGTGTGTACGTGTACTCATCTATATGAACTCACCTATATGTAGTTGCAGGAATCGAATCATAGCTCATGGCCCCGCCTCTTCGCTGGTCATTTTTGTACCTCTTTTTAATTGAAGCTATGTATGAATCCTGCCTCTACTACTTCCCTCTCCAGATTGTTCCACTTCCTAACAACCCTAAGGCGGAAGAAATACTTCCTAACATCCCTGTGACTCATCTGAGTTTTCCACTTCCAGTTGTGTCTTCTTGTTCCTATATTCCATCTCTGAAACATTCTGCCCCTGTTCACTTTGTCAATTCCTCTCAGTATTTTGTACATTGTTATCATAACCCACCCCTTATCCTCTCTCTTCTCCAATGTCATTAGGTTGAGTTCCCTTAACCTCTTCTCATATGACATAACCCTTAGCTCCGGGACTAGTCTTGTTGCAAACCTATGCACTTTCTCTTAAGTTTTTGGTGTGCTTGACCATTTGTGGGTTCCATAATGGTGCTACATACTCCAATATGGACATGACGTATACAATGTACAGTGTCTTGAATGATTCCTTAGATGCCGAAATGCTATTCTTAGGTTTGCCAGATGCCCACATGCTGCAGCAATTATTTGGTTGATGTGCACCTCAGGGATGTGCTCGGTATGATACCCTAAGATCCCTCTCCTTGAATTAGGTTTGCAGTCTTTGACCTCCGAGGCTTTGTCTTCTTTAACCTTCCCCAAGCTTCATAACTTTGCACTTGGTGGAGTTAAACTCCAGGAGCCATTTGTCATACCAGGCTTGCAGCCTGTCTGGATACCCTTGTAGTCTTTCCTGATCCTCGTCTGCTTGTTTTCCCCTCATTAGTTTCACGTCATCTGCAAACAGGGACACCTGGCTCTATCTGTTCCATCATGTCATTTACATATACAAGAAACAGCACAGGCCCCAAGACTGACCCTTGTAGAACCCCACTCGACACATGCACCCATTCTGACACCTTATTATGTACCATCATTCATTTACATTCTGCCAGGTATTCCCTTTTCCATTGCAGTACTTTTTCCTATTATTCCTGCCTGCTCCTCTAGCTTTTGTACCAGTGTCTTGTGAAGTACTGTCTCAGAAGCCTTCTTACGGTCCAAGAAAATGCTATCAACCCATCCCTCTCTCTCTCTCTCTCTCTCTCTCCTGTCTTACCTCTGTTACCTTGTCGTAAATATCTAGCAGGTTGTGACAGGATTTTCCATCCCTGAAGCCGTGTTGGTTGTCATGTATGAACCCACTCTCCATGTTTCGGGTCCCTATCTGGCTCTAGCTTTCCCCAGTCAATCTCCTTGTGATTAAAGTTCCCTATGACCAGTAACTTTGCTCTGCCCATGGGAGCCCTTCTGGCAACTTCAGCAAGTGTATCCACTAACTGTCTTGGTCTCTTGCTATTACCACCTTGGGACCCCTGGTCTGAAGTGTTCCTAATAATATGTGTCATGGGCCCAAGACTGTTCAACTGCCTCCCAGCATACGTAAGGGAGATTACCAATAGACCCCTGGCTGTCTTCAAAAAGGCACTGGACAGGCACCTAAAATCAGTACATGACCAGCTAGGCTGTGGTTCGTAAGTCAGTTTGCATGCGGCCAACAGTAACAGCCTGGTTGATCAGACCCTGATCCACCATGAGGCTTGGTCACAGACCGAACCGCTGGGGCTTTGATCCCTGAAACCCTCTCCAGGTATACTCCAGGAACATGCTTTCCCTTTTGTCCATTTCTCCCATTTCAAAACTCAACTGGTTTCTGATGAGCAGTGCAACTCTCCTCACCAACTGTCTTTCTCAGGATCTGATAGCCAGTCAGGAAGATCACTTCTGTTATCATCTCTGCAAGTTTTAGTCTCCATGAATGCTATGATATCTGCAGATAGCTCCACCTGTCTTTCATCATAAGTCCTCTCTTCAGCCTCCTGAAGCCCGTGAATAATCAGTGACCTCTCCCTTTCTTCTCATTTCCTTTCCCTATGTATTATTTTTATTATTATTATTACAAACAGAACTAAGACTAAACCCATAAGGGTCATACAGTTTTCCGTCTGTATCACTGTATTCATTTTGATCATCTCCCTTGCTGTTTAACTTATCATCCCCTGCACCTCCCAGGGGCCTTAAAGCACTTCTGCAAAGATCTTAGCTCCTTCCCATGCCATTGCTGTTCCTTGCCCCTTTTGTTCCTTGGCTCTATTTTCCACTTCATCTCCTTCAGTTCCTCCTCCAGGCTCTGTACCTTTGCCCCAGTTATTGCAGTTTGTCCTCTTTAAGGGGGGCTCCTTGCCGAGGTAAAGAGGCTATCGTTCTGAGGAATTGGACCTCTTGGTTTTCTTCCTCATACCGAACCTAATTACCCCCCAATCCCCCCTCCCCTATCCCATCTTCCCCATCCTCCCTTTTTTCCTTTCCTCCTCCTCCTCATCCCTCCCTTATTCCCTTCCCATTTTTACCCTGGGAGCTTCTCTCCACAGGCATTCTAGTTCCTAGGTAGGGGCAAGGGTACCGTGGTCCATCCCATTCCGTTGAGGTTCTTGGCGGTGGTGTAGTTTGCCGGGGAATCTAGATCACCTGGGGATGTCCCAATCGCTCTCCGGTCTTCCGGGGGTGGCTTTGGGTATCTTTCGGGCGACGGTGTATCTCTGGAGGCCACCTTTTGGATTCCGGGGGTGGTGGCCGAAGGAGGTATGCTTTGTGGCAGGTATCTGGCCGCCCTCTGTTTTGTCCGCCGAGGTGGCTCGGTGGATGTGAGGTTGCTGTCCCGGATTGCTGCTTTACTGGCATGAAGGGTAGGGTATGCCACGGGTTCCATGCTGCATCTGCACTACTTGAGGTGTTGAGGTCCTCTTGGGTGCGGAGGGGGATTTACGCCCCTTTCATTCCTCCTAGGAGCTATTCCTCCATGTTACCCCCTTTTTTATTCTTTTTTTATTTTTCTTTTCTTTTCTTTCTTTTTTTTTATTAAAAACAAAAAGAAAGAAGTAACCTAACCATGGATGACCCAAACCGTGAACCTACTACCCTCGGGCCCCTTCCGGATACCGCACCCAGTTCTGACCCTACCTTGTTAATGGACCACTCTTCGGACACTTCCAATACCCCTGTACCTCTTGCTGCTGCCGGTTCGTCACCTGCTTCGGGTACCGGGGTTCCAACTGACCCTTTTGATACGTCTGACCTCCGCTCTTCTCTGACCTTGATTCCGGCTTCTCCCTCTATGGTGCGGCAATTTTCGGGTTGCTTGCCCGTCCCACGTTGGACCAACTCTGGTCCCACATCTAAACGACCAAGACCCTTACATGATGATACTGCATTACCTCATTCTCATTCAGCTCAGAAACGACCAGCACGTCACTCACTCCCCTTAAACACTTTGTTTCACACTACACAATGGACTAAGTTTTTTACTCTGAGACCGACTTCTTCTACTACCTATCTTTCTGATCATAGTATTGCTAAGGCCCTCCTACACCATGTGGGCAAAGATATCGCCTTTCACACCCTCAAAAGTGGCACATGCATTGTTACGGTCCAGAATGCTAACCAAGCTCATGATCATTCTCACCTTACGTCCATAGATGCTGCTCCTGTTACTATTGAAAAACATCATTCTCTAAACTCTTGTAGTGGCACTGTTATTCTACCCCATACCATTGTCCAACAGAATTTTCAAACCTGTGGTCATGACATTCTGGAGCAGCTTGAGCTCCAGGACCTTCCTATACTCAAAGATGACACTTTTGTCCTCCCTGCCTGCCGGCAAAAACGATATCCTTGCAATATTGCTCACTTAACATTCGACTGTTGTGACCTTCCACCCTCGGTCTACATTGCAGGTCACTGTTTACAAGTTCGAAAGGTGACCCCTACACCGCAACAGTGTAGAAACTGCTGGCGTTTTGGTCATCCGGCGAAATATTGCAGGTCCATGGCCGAATGCCCAGTCTGTGGTGCCGATGACCATGCCAGTCCTTCTTGTAATCTACCTCCCTCTTGCCTTAACTGTCGTGAGGCACATCCATCTAACTCTCGCCTTTGTCAGGTTTACCTAAATGAGCGGGAAATTCATTGTCTCAAAGAGGTGGAAGGCTTCTCATATGCTATGGCCGTCTCTCATCTACGCCTTCAAGGGAGACTTCTTCTTATTTCATATTCTCGCATTGCTAAACGTCCCCCCACTTCTGGGGTCCCAACTCCCGCAGCTTCCTCTGTGGTCGCCCCATCCTCAGTCACCCCTGTCTCGAATTCTTTTGCTGTTCTTGGCTCCGAGGTCCCTACCTCGGCATCCCATACTGTCCTCACACCTTCCTCTACTCACTCCCACAGTTCTGTGTCTACACGCCCTCGTCCAACACCTAATCTTCACTGCCCCTCTTCTTCTCATAAGTCCGGCAAAAAATCCCCATTGCCGGGTTCTTCACCTCCGACCAGTTCTGTAACGTGTGTGGAGGTTCATCCTCCTCCTCGTTCAATACCTTCATCCCCTGTCCCCTCCCAAGTTTCTTCCTTGTCTGCCCCCCTCCAGGTCGCTTCCACTCCTGTCCCCTCCCAAGCCCCTTTGAGAGTTTCCTCTTCCATCTCCTCGCCCTCTACTTTAGTAGAGTCTATAGTCTCCCCGATTGTTGCTCACCCTCCTCCTTCTTCCATCTCGAATGTGGTCCCACATCCTGCATCTTTGTCTTCCGAAATGCTGCTGGAAGCTATCTCAGAATATATTACAGAGACTGGAACGTTGATGGACACCGCTCCACCTCCGGTTTTTCCTCCTCTCTCTTCTCTGTCTACACCCCTCCTTCCTTCACAACATCCCACTCCTTCTCTGCTTACAACTCTTCCGCTGCCTCCACACATGGACTTTTCTAACCCTAGTCCATATAGTCCATAGATACCTCTAACTTTGACTTGTATCTTTCTCTTCATAAATCATGGCTTATTTGCAGTGGAATATCCGAGGCCTCAGGGGTAACCGGGGTGAGCTTCAGGTGTTGCTCTCCCAGTTAAGAACCCAAATTACAATCCGCTATTATCCGTTCCTTTTCGGGCTATGATTTGTTATATTCATCGGATCCTTTTTCCGATGGAACCTTTAACGAAAGTGCTCTTCTTATACACACTGGTATTCCATACCGTCAGCTCTATGTTCATTCTTCTCTACATTACACTGCAGCCCGTATGCACTTGAATAAGTGGTATACACTCTGTTCTTTATATCTCTCCCCTTCTTGGGCATTGTCTATCCCAGATGTTGATTTTCTGGTTTCTTCCTTGCCACCACCCCTTCTGTTACTTGGCGATTTTAATGCACACCATTTTCTCTGGGGATGGGTCACACTGTGACTCCTGTGGCGTTCAGTTGGAGGCATTTCTTGCTTCTCTTCCCCTCCATGTTTTAAATACGGGTACTCATACCCATTTTGATCCTCGAACTCATACTTTCTCTTGCATCGATCTCTCCATCTGCTCTTCCTCAACTGTCCTTGACTTCACCTTGTCTGTTCTCACGAACTTACATGACAATGATCATTTTCCAAATATCCTCATGTCCCCTTCGTATTCTCCACCTCCTCATAGCCCACGCTGGCAATTTGACCGGGCGAAATGGGACCTTATATATGTATATGTCCGTGTATGTGTATATGTATATATGTAATTTGTGGTTGGGTGTGGGAGGTTGTCTTCACCATCATTGTGCAATGTTATCATTTCAAGATTAAGTTATCATTGAATTAAATTTTGTGATTAATATTACCTATCGTTCAACCTCTCTTTATTCCCATCTTTGTAATTTGTGATTAGGTGTAAGACCTTGTCTGTGCAATCCATTATTGTACCATATTATTAACACCCATACAAGAAGTCTGAATGTTTATGTTAGACCTTATGTTAGACTTCTAACTATAGTAAATATGAGTAGTAACCTGAGTTAAATAAGTACATGTACATAATTGGAAGTGTTCATTGAACTGGAACCCTTTCTTACACCAGATACCTGTAAGTGAACCCTGGTCTTACACCAGATACCTGTAAGTGAACCCTGGTCTTACACCAGATACCTGTAAGTGAACCCTGGTCTTACACCAGATACCTGTAAGTGATCCCTTGATTTCTGTGTTCAACAGCCAGTAAGTGTTCACTTCTTCATTGTATACAATTTTTTTTTTTACTTTATTGTTCTCTAGTGACTAATTTCTGTAATTATTCTACATAGTATTTTGTGCTCTATTTTAATTTACTTATTGTCTATTTCTGACAAATTCAAATTAAAAAATTTAGTGCAGTCTTTTCAGTAATACACTTCTTTAATTGTGTCAGTATAGCATATTAGTTCTTAGTGTCATTTCTATTAG